>KV448297.1:23437-44876 GCA_001658105.1 Rhizopogon vinicolor AM-OR11-026 | reverse complement strand
AAAACTGGCATCGATTTAACCTAGATTATTTCCAGACTTTGGCCAGAACACCGTTCTGGTTCACTGTGGCTCTTTTATGTCTTGCGTCTCCGGCATTGTTGGTCGTTGTGAGTGGAGTGATCAGTATGGTTACGATGATCGTCGCAATATGGAAGAGTGTGGGGGTAGTTGTGAAGATATTGTCTGTCTTGTTCACAGGTGGCATGCTGCCGCTTTTGGTAACGGGGTTCATATGGCTCGCGGGACGATTGTAGATTGCAACTTGATATGTTTTCTTGCTCTTGAAAAAGCAATATATTGATGTTGATGAGTCAGCGTGTCTCAAGTGAGTCTCATGTGCTTGCATGCATGCGCTTCCTCCTTCCATGAAGTACGACTCAACTTGCGTATAGACTTAAGTTCCGAGTCGGATGCACTACACCTTCTTACCTCTACGATGCACGTTTTCGACCAGTAGTGGTCTCACAGTATAATATATACTAACCTTACAAGTAAGAAGATTATAATATTTATTCCTACACACGATGCTCGACTTCAGTTCGCGCGAAAAAGCTATTGATAGCGAGGAAGCTCGCGTCTCGAAAAGCAGTTCCCTGGAAATTTGATTTCCGACATCCTTTGCCTAAGACTGTTCAATCCGACTCAAGTTCATTGCATCAGAACGTAAAAACGATTTCTTAAGAAGGAATGGATTATCAATGAATGACATGCTCAAGATTAGATACAACAGAAAATCGTCCCAAGCATCAACCTCGAACATCTATCAGCCATAAACATACGTTCACACCCTGCGTCCATCAGTACCGGAGTACATTATCATTTCTTAGTTGGATGTAGCGTCGGTATACCCGGTACTTGCGAAGCCCACTTGGTTGTTGGTGGTGTCGTACATAGAGTAGTAGCGTTGACTGTGGGGCAGATCGTCAGCCTTATACCAAATGAGGTCACTGCAAGCACCGACAGGAATGCATAACCGTTGATGAAGTCTAAACCAGAGCCGGATTCGCTGCCGATATCGGAGACGACAAGATAGATGCTGTTGCTGTTATCGCCAATGTTAGCATTGAGAGAACGGGGCCAGATTTGAGCGTTTGGGGTGAGAGGGTAGGCGATGCCGCCGATGTTGAAGGTCAGGGTTTGCAGATTGGCATGCCGATCAGAGGAAATTGTTAAGAGACCAGTAGACTCATCGATGGTAGCACTAGTGGTAGACTGATACCGGTTGAATGCATCTATTACTTCACAGTTAGTGGGGATGACCTGGGGATTATAAACAGTATATCATACCGGTTGCGATGAGAATGAGGGTCGTGCCAGTATCGACGATACCAGAAGTCTCGGACAAGATAGTAGAGCTACTAGTACCGTAGGTAATAGATTGGTCGATGCCCCAGAAAGCGCTAGCAGGTGATGTAGTCGTGAAAGGGACATAATTCATTCCGCCAGCTATCTTTGAGCTATCATAGCCACCAAAGGTGAGCTCGCCAGTGCTATCATAAGCGGACGAAGGAATGAAGTATATTCCGAGCGCCTCGGTGTCAATAATGCCCTGACTTTTGAGGTTGTCGGTGACAGTAGGGACATCATAAACGTTGGAAACGGTGCCCTGCGTCAGGTCAGTCGGTCCGACTCCGAGAAATCCAGCCACGTCGATGCCCCACGCCGAATCCGCAACCCCGATGAATTGTTGGGTAATGACCAAGTCAGAGCTGAGAGTGACGGTGTCTGTGTATTCCAATCCGCTGAAAGCGCCTGAACCATAAGAAACAGACTATAAAGTTGTCATGAGCCACTTTTTATAAGTAAAGTGACGGAAAAGACGTACAACAGAGCCGCCAGTGGACACACTAGTGCTAGTAGGATTGTAGTGGTTATTTGGATTTGCACCTATCCAGGTGTTGGAGCTGCCGGTATCAATGAGGAGTATGTCTGAGAGTCTTCTCGTCAGAAATTAGAAATCTGGAAGTATAGGATCGCCATCTTACATTCAGTAGCGGGGCTACCGACATCAACTTGGGTAGTATAATCCACGACAGCATTAGTTATGCTGAAAGAGGAGCCATCGCGCTTTCCCTTGCGACCAGCATGCTTCATCGCCTGAGCGCGAGCCTTGTCGGCGGCAACGATATTAGTAGCACGCTTTGCGTTCACCCTAGCGGTGAAACTGAGGGTTCGGTTGGCAGCGTCATTGTGCAAGGGAGAGGCGTCCACAGTGGACAGCGCAACGAAAAGAAGAAACAAAAGAGCGATAAAGAATAGCATATCGACAAGCGGGAAGGGTCAATTGAAAGTGTTCGATCGCCCACACAAGGATTTCATACGCGTTGGCCCCCAACTTGATCATGCGATACCTGTAGTCTTGGATCTAAATGTAGTGAAATGTAGGAGTGAACTGTCTGAATGTTCCATAGATATAATAGCTTCGAGCCAGGCGCGAGACACCAGTGATTGATGAAACGTTCCTAACGAAACTCAGTCAGACAAAGAGCATCTTGTTCTTGTCACCAATCGCTTAGAGGACTAGACCATGACATTTCAGATAGCCATCATGGATCATGATGGGGCTATGTAGTAGCTACCATAGCGAGATCTGGCAGGAAACGTGCAAAAATACCTTCTGAAACGTGGTTCTAACCTGCAGGGAACGCCTTGCCAGTTGTCAGGTGGAGATTGCAGGTAACAAGTGAGTGAACGAACCTCAATACTTCACATATCTTAGTGCTATCCCACTGCAGACGTTGACGAGCTTCAAGTCCTCGTCAAAGCGAAGCTACTATGGAATGGATACGTTGTGTCAACGTTGTATACCATGTGGAGCACTAACCTACTGCCAGCTTCGACCTATGAAGGCCAATGATAGAAGTTCCAGCCGCACTCTGAATGCGTCTTCGAGAAAATGTTTCCAATAGTCGAGGGCAGCCAGTGGTCGATGGTGGAATTGAAAGACTTCAAGTTGCTGATCGTCATCCACTCTGAAACTGATTCTCACTGATCTTTGATGGACCTTGTTTTATTCCGCTTCAGTTATGTGGCATTTTGGGGAATCGACATACAACGCAAGAATAGCACGTCCCAGCACATGGCACGGTGTTGCTAAGCTTGCACGGACTTGATCTAGTCGACTCGGAACTTTGCGAATCGTGTGACTAAGGTCTGTCGCTATATTCAAACCACCAACTAAGTATTCACTGCAAGTGAGAATTCTCATTTGTGCCGCCGTGACACAAACATGATTTCCTACTTGCAATGAGTACCTTTAAGCTTTACGCAGCTGGTAAGTATTCGACCCGAGTAGGATATTGGCAAGGTTGGTGACACCCTTGACCGACTTATTCCGCCATCCGCAGCTGCTAATAAGAATCAAAATCGATTCAGGCGCATCGTCATCTCATCCACATTTCCCCCTACGACTCCTTAGAATACCTTAGCCAGGTACGACAGCAAAGTGCCTTGCAAGCGTGAGTTTTCAGCGCATACAGTCGTTCGTCGCTCAGCTCCCCGACATCCTACAGGCTTCTTCTATCAACAAGATTACCAAGAACACTAATCTCCCATTCAACGAGAGGGCGACGAAGAATATCTATGCAAGGCTTGAACAGCTCCCGAAGCGGATTAACATCAGCATCAGTTTGAGGAAGAGATCAAAAGCACTGTCGAGGAGAGTCGGAAGAATGCTGATGGTCCTTCATCATCTCAGTAAACGCTGAGTTTCACAAATGCTAAGAGCTTTCCCTTTATCGTTCTCGCCTTCATCCGTTAATATTTCCATCACCTGGGCCGTAGAAATATGGATTCGAGATTCTGTTCCTCGATGTCGATGTGGTTGTACTATCGTTGCATTACATATGCATTGTTGCATTCACCTAGTACTAATTGCACTACACGTTTGGTGCATGTCGTCCGAAGTTTCAGCGACGGAAGTGCGGGCTAGTATGTACCTGATCCTCGTCGCTCCAAGAACACTTCGTCACGTGGTCGAGTCGAGACTTGCACTTTGTATGACGAGGACGTCCTGGCTTCTTTATGAAGCGCCCGTCTCTTTCTCAGCAACCACAATCACCACTGTCGTTGGGTAGAGATGACATCTGTGCTTGATACTGAGGCCATCGGAAAGGTTCCACGTCGTCGCAGACACGTCAGGACACTTACCGGTACGTCCAATTCGTTCGCCGTTTCCTTAATGGTCTAAGTGAAGAACTCTTGCCAGGATACCTGCCAGAAAAGGATGCAGAAGGCAAGGAGAAGTGGCCCAGAGGAGAAGAGAAAGTCTGGAAGGACGGGTTGAGAAGCCTTGACACAGGTAGGTCATCCATGTCATAATTCCTGATTCACCCATCACTGAACCACGTCCCACAGGCGTGCCATCTATCACAAAGTCGATCGTTAACCATGTCCAAACGTCTCTGGGTCGCCAGGCGCACGAAATCGATGACTTGGGAGCTTATCAGGCTGCAGCTCTCTCCGTTCGCGATAATTTGATTGTATGCTCCCTTATCTCACTCCACGCCACCCTACTTATCTCCGATGCACAGATCAACTGGAACGAAACACAGTTGCACTACTCCCGCACTGCAGGAAAGCGGGCGTACTACCTATCTCTCGAATTTCTCATGGGCCGTGCGCTCGACAACGCGCTCCTCAACCTAGGCCTCAAAGAGCAATATACCGAGGGTGTCAAAAAGCTCGGGTTCAATATGGAAGATCTCCTAGCGCAGGAGCGTGATGCTGGTCTTGGAAACGGCGGTCTCGGACGTCTCGCTGCATGCTATCTCGATTCGTCTGCATCCCAAGAACTCCCAGTATGGGGTTATGGCTTGCGCTACAAGTATGGTATCTTCCAGCAGCTCATCTCTCCAGAGGGACAGCAGCTCGAGGCTCCGGATCCGTGGTTGGAGCACTCCAACCCATGGGAACTCCCTCGCATTGATGTCACCTACGAGGTACGGTTTCACGGGTATGCAGAACGCTTGAACGATGGGAGCGGCCGTGCCATCTGGGAGGGAGGTCAGGAGGTTCTGGCGGTCGCTTATGACGTGCCCATCCCGGGCTTAAACACGCGCAACACGAACAATCTCCGTTTGTGGGAAAGCAAACCGAAGAGAGGCTTTGACCTGAACAGCTTCAATGGTATGTTTGGCAGAGACACAAACTTTCGTGGACTCATGCGTGACGATTATAGCGGGCGATTATGAGCGTGCTGTCGAGTCCTCGAATAGCGCAGCGGCGATCACGTCCGTCTTGTATCCTAACGACCACACTACTTGTGAGTACCCACACAATATGCACTTTTGTTACTCGCTCAGGACTCGTTTAGTCGGCAAGGAACTTCGCCTGAAGCAACAGTACTTCTGGACTGCAGCCAGTCTCGCAGATATCATGCGTCGTTTCAAAAATCTCGGAAGGCCCATCACAGAGTTTTCTCAATGTACGCGAGATTTTGGTTTGTTTTCATTTGGAAGCTCAATGGCATTTTCCCCCGTAGATGTCTCGATCCAGTTGAACGACGTAAGCCAACATCTGCCTATGCACATATCATCGGCTGACTTTACTGGAGACGCACCCAACACTCGCTGTTCCCGAGCTCATGCGAGTCCTCGTGGACGAAGAAGATGTGCCGTGGGGCGTCGCTTGGAACATCGTCACAGAGACTTTCTTCTTCACTAACCATACTGTGCTCCCAGTAAGTCCAAATAGTGCAAACACAAGCGATAAGACGTTTACCCAGGGTACTCATAATAGGAAGCGCTTGAGACGTGGCCTGTACCCCTGATGCAACATCTATTGCCCAGGTGGGATTCATTTTATTGTAATGATGTGGTAGTGCTGAGCTCCGATCTTTAGGCACATGCAAATCATCTTTGACATTGTGAGTTCTCCTGTTAGGTAACTAAGGCTATTCGCTGATCCAGAATGCATTTCAGAATCTGTCAGTGACAGAATGTTCATCTGTTTTCATGCAGATCTAACTACTGGATCACAGATTTTTTTTGCAGTGTAAGACATAATTATGCTTCCAGTGTTCGACTAATCATCCCCACAGCTGTGGAACGGAAGTTCCCCGAAGACAGGGAGCGCCTTGCGCGAATGTCATTGATTGAAGGTATCACGATATCGCTTCCAAAGAATAGTGACTTAAATATCTTCTCAGAGAGTGTTCCTCAGAATGTTCGCATGGCTCATCTGGCATGCGTTGGTGAGTTATGAGGATTCGTGTCATATTCTTCCTTACATGCGTTTATGAAGGCAGTCGCAAGGTCAATGGCGTAGCCGAAGTACGTCTTCACCAATTATCCACCAATCTGGACATTTAGCATCGCCATTTCCGCAGCTGCACAGTGACCTGGTTCGGACTACTATTCTGAAGGACTTCGTAGAATTCTATGGAATTAGCAAGTACGCTCGTTCCACAGCTAAAGTAGCGCATTGCTGACTGTGATTTGCGCCGAAGGTTTGGCAATGTCACCAATGGCAGTAAGTATTGTTCCTTCGATGCATTCCTGCTTCTCACCATCTCGCCAAGTCACTCCTCGTCGGTGGCTGGACCAGGCATGTAGCTCTACCGAATTACTTATGGCACCGCTAAATCATCAATATCAGTGCAATCCTGGGCTCAGCAAGCTCATCACCAAGACTCTGGACATAGAGAAGAGCGTGTGGCTCAAGGATCTCACCAAACTCGAAGAGCTTCTTGATTTTGTCGAGGACGAGGACTTCAGGGAAGACTGGGCTGCTGTAAAGCAAGCTAACAAAGAGAGGCTTGCTCATCACATGCAGGTCAGCTTAGGTCTCAAGGTAAATACTCAAGCGATGTTCGACGTCCAAATCAAGGTTAGTCGGACGCACTCACTATATTGTGCTACTTGAGGGCTTATCGTTATTTTAGCGGTTGCACGAGTATAAGGTACGTAGCCAGGCAATACATTTCCACGGGTGTGATTTATGTTTTGTTAGCGGCAAACTCTCAACATCCTCGGCGTCATTCATGTGAGCATCATTGACGATGACATCATATTTGATTCTAAGCTTCGTCACTAGCGTTACCTTACACTGAAATCTATGACTCCTAAGGAGAGAGAGAAAGTGATCCCTCGGAATGTCTTCTTCGCAGGCAAAGCTGCCCCTGGGTGTAAGCGTCTTCATGCAATCAATGATTCCACCGAGCTCAATCGTTTGCAGATTATATCGCCAAGCTGGTTCGTTCGACGGGCGAGATGCACATTTGGTGATGTTGACGAGCATTGTAGACCATTCGCTTGATCGTCAATGTCGCACGCGTGCTCAATGCCGATCCCGACACGAAGGCCTACTTGAACGTCTTCTTCTTACCGGACTACTCAGTGACCTTGGCTGAGGTACTCATCCCAGCGTCAGACATCAGTCAGCACATTTCCACCGCAGGTACCGAAGCGTCTGGTACGTCCAACATGAAGTTCTGCTTGAATGGCGGGCTTTTATTGGGCACCGTTGGTACGTATTCTGCAGTTCATCTCTGCTCTAAGGATGACCTTGGCCGTTCGACTAGACGGCGCAAACATCGAGATCGCGGAGGAAGTTGGCCCTAGCAATGTCTGTGCGTGCCGAGTCGAGTTTATTGCAAATGTGATACAGGCTTACCATTCTTTGCGTGTAGTCTTCTTCGGTCACCTGACACCCGCGGTGGAAGACCTGCGTTACCGACACATGTACCACCCCGTTCCTGTTGAGAAGAAGTCGCCTGCTCTCGCACGGGTTCTTAACGAGATCTCTGCTGGGCTGTTTGGTGACGGAGGCGTCTACGAGCCGTAAGTAATGTTCCAGTCAAGTCAACGCATATTGCTCACTTAGCCCCTCGTAGCCTGCTCAACACAATTCGTCAGGGTGATTACTATCTCATAACGGACGACTTCGATTCTTGTGAGTATCCTCTTCTGCTGTGCAGAGAGTAGCGTCTCTGATGCCCTTTCAGACATCGAGGCCCTTCGTATGGTGGACGAAGCATACAATGACCGAACCGAGTGGATCAAGAAGAGTATCAGGACTACTGCAAAGGTATGGTTTATTTTATCAAAGATATAACAAGGACGACTTCGAATTATCCATAAACAGATGGGCAAGTTCAGTTCCGATCGTGCAATCCAAGACTACGCGCAGGAGTACTGGAACATTGAAAGCACCAAGGTCCAGTAAGTATCCGAGAAAGGCATATGGGATGTAAAGGATAAGTGGTGGAGCCGTGATTGACGCATGACAGTGATAGGTGTATAATAAAGTGGAGCAATGCGGCATCCTGCATATGACAGCAAATGTGAATTAGCAGAGAATAGCGAAAAGAAATACGAGTGCAGTAGTGAATGGGCACAAAGGACAGTATGAAGGAGGGTTCGGGGCCAATGATCAACCATGAAATGTTCAACAGAAAAACCAACCAAGAGGAATAATCGTCATCATGAATCTTCAACAACGGCCTCAGCTTTGTGGATGCTCCTCTGGAACGTCCACATCATCTTGCGCATCGGTGGATGATGGCAATTCAATGGATATAATTGCCACCATTCGTCTGTTCGGCGGACTTTGACTCGGCAGCGGGTGACTGGTCATGTGAGGGTTCTACCACGGGTTTGACAGGCACTTCTTCAGGAACTTCGGGTTCAGCAGCTTCAATGACATCGCCGGGGGCTACCTCGTGGGACTGATCCGTGCCCTCATCAGCCTGAGAAACAGGTGCAGAAGTAACTTCTTCAGGCACAGCCTCCTCCCCCTCCTCCTCGACATCTGACACAGGCTCTGGCTGCGAAATGGATTCTTCAACTGTAGCGTGCGCAACCGATTCCTCATAAAGCGAAGCCTCAGACTGCGGATATGGGGTCGCTGACTCGCTGGTATCAAGGGCAACTTGGGAGCCAGGCGTATCCCCAGCGAGAACAACGTCCATGGGTGCAGGAGGAATGGCTTCTTCCACCGCAGCTTGCGCAGGTTCCTCAACGGCATCCAGGTAGGGTGCAGAACCCTGTGAAGGTGAGGAAGTTGCAGTCGTTTGAACGGCCTCTGCGGTCACTGCACTAGCAGCAACAATGCCTACTCCATTATTCTTCCTCGCCTTAACTGTCGGAGTCTTGGCTCTCTCCTCTTCTTCAGGCAAGATCTCACCAAGCTCGCCGACCTTGGGGGACTTCCCAAATATACTCTTCTTGCCCGTCAAGCTCGTCCTGCTGCCCCCACCGAAAAGACTCAATCGCTTCCTCGTAGCAGCAAACGTGCCAGAAATGTCAGAGCGGAACGAGGGGCGGGGCGACGTGCGGCCACGGCGCTCAGGAGACGTCGTGCGGGGCTGCGCGCGCTGCTGGCGCACATACGTCTGCTCTACGATGAGCCAATTGACAGCCTCGGCAGCCGGCAGCGGCTTCAGCCCACAGATGACGAACGAGGGCCAGTTCTGAGTGATGGGGTCCGTAACGGCGTCAGACCAGAAATCGATAAAGGCCTCGTCGACCTGCGTCATGTGCACGCTCCTGAGCTTGGTGCTGATGATGGCGGGCTCTTTGGTGCCCGTGTCGCGCGGAGAGTCTGCTGAGCGCTGTCGCGAGCGTGACCTTCCCCACTTCTTCTTGGGGGTGAGCGGCTCGGTAGTCTCCATGTCCGTATCGAGGAGCGTTGCAGCGAGGGGAGTAGTGGCGCCCGTCTCGCCGAAGCCACTCGTGGAAAACTGTGCCCAGTCGCTGACGATTGGCTGGGTAATCGGCGAGATGGGAGTGCTATCGCCGTTGCCGTTGCCAGCCTTGTCCTTGCTACGTTCGAGGATCTTGCTGAAGGGTGAAGAGCGCCTTGGCACTGGCGATGCAATTTCAAGCACCGGGGACATGACAATAGAGTCAGGAGACATGGAGGCGATGAGCTGGATCGTCTCATCCACGAATACCCGTCCAAACTGTGGGCCTTCCTGGGCAGCAGGAACTGAAGATTTGGAGGCAGATTCAGTGGCAGCAGTCTTGAGCGCGTTCCACAGCCCGACATGTTCAGAAATATCGCCCTCGGATGACGTGTTGAATGCATCTAAGAGCAAGTGGACGGGTGACGATTTAGGCTGTGGTGCAGACTCTGACAGTAGGGTCTCTATGCGCACGAAGAGGACATCACAGGTTCGCGTGGAGAAGCGAGGACGGGGAAGGAGATCATCCTCAACAGCAGGTGAGCCCTTCGAATATGGATAGTGCTGGACAAGCTCCTGAAGTCGAGTGGGCAGCCGAAAGTTGAAGTTCTCCTCTCTATGCTATGGTGAGACGCGTCCTTAGCTTTATGTGACGTACATACCTGATCCGTGAGAGGAACAGATGCTCGAGGATCCGACCAGCACGTTCCCATCGAGCATAAAACGCGTCCCAGTTGTCGTTTTGCTCACTCCTCGTCGCGGAGAGCACCCATAAGCCCAGAAACTTGGAGAGTTTGCTGCCAGAGATGCTGTTCGCTTCAGCGTGCGACGCTAATGCAGATATGATGTCAATAGTTGCAATGAGCAATTGGACATGTGCTTGGGGGAGCTGGGGGAGGAGCAGGTCGGTGAAGCTCTTGGGTGGGTACGACGCCTCCCTTTCAGCATCAAAAAAGGACTTGTACCATGCCCATTCAGGTGTAGAAGCATCCTTGGCGAGAGTGTTATTTTGAAGCACAAGGTGACGCAAGCCCCAACGGAGGACAGCCGCAACGTCATGGGGAGAGCGAGTGTACTCAAGCTCAGCGTTGAAGGCAGAGATGGCCGGGGTGGGCGTTGGAGAGAGTGTGGTTGTACGGCTTTTGGGAGCCAAAGAATGTATGAAAAGCGAGATCAGCTTTCGTTGAATATCGGGTGATGCAGAGTGCCAATGAGGGTGCATGATCCCAAGCGTTTCCAGGCCTAATGAGATCGTTAGTCTTTTTATCTTAATGAACGTGATGATAACCTACCTCTCTCCGTGATGGCCTGGGCACATGCTCGGACGAGTATGAGAGCTTCGAGAGGACTGAGAAGCTTAGCACCGATAACGGAGTCATCAAGAATCCTTTGAGACTCGAGATCAACTTCGAAGACACCAAGTTCGAAAGAATCTGTATTGTCTTTGAGACTGGGAAGCTGGAGTGACAACTGGGGAAGGGTCTCTATGCGCCTCTGTGGAGATCCTATGCGAGATTTAGGTCTAAATAACGAAAAGTTTGCGGCCTGAGCCTTGGAGAGAGTGGTAGTGTTGCTACCGGGTAATGTTAGTGTAGAAACAGCTTCATACTTCCCCTCAAGTAAACCATGGTCGGCAGAATGCTGGAAATGCTTGGCTTGGTCCCTGTCGTCACTCGTCTTGCGTCCAAAAACTTTGTTCAAGAACGAGGGCATGGTATCTCCTGACACTTTGGTCTCAGCGACAGAACCGAATGACCTGGACGTTGAACCGACGTGCAGGGCATGATCAGGACTTGGAGTTGGAGAACAAGTTGATCGTGTATACTCACAAATTTCGCGTGTTTGAGGGGCGCCAGAGTGGTGAACGCTTGTCGTGTTGGACAGCGTGTGCTAGCTTACCACTGGTGTTCTCCTCCGGCAAGGAGTCTTGCCTCAAAATCTTTCACTCCTTAAGGCACGTGGTCGCTTTCGGGCGCTGAGCCGATCAACAACCGCAAACTTCATTGCCTTGAAGCTAGTGCTTGCCACGAATTTTTGAGTCACTTAACATCCTTTATATTACTGCTGAGCGAGCACTAAGGGTGGTCGGTCAAACCGGTCATACGTTGAAGCCATGAAACTTGTTCTGTAAATTCTCAAACGTTGATTTCTGTTGACTACTGGAATTATAACATTACGCGCTTCCGAAAGAAGAAGAATGATTATCGCACCAGCCAGCGCGTCGATAAACAACCACCCCTGGTCCACCTGACGGGTAGACCCTATTACCATATTCCGCCTTTGACATCGAAGGCTTAGGCTCAGGCTTGCGTCAAACCTTATGTGCATTCGCCGGATGAAGTTCCCCTTTATTTTGCACTATGCACACTTCCGTCGAGAAGAGTGTGGTTATCTGTGATTATTTAGCACCTCTCCTAACCTATTGGGGTGACCTGGCGCAACCGAGTAGGCGAAGAGACTTCCATCTACTCTTTGCACGCTTTGATGTTGATTTATGGGTCCAAGGGTTCCAACCTAGATGAGTGGTCGCCGAGTGTTCAACATTGGGCCATATTACTGTCAGACTTGGAACCAAATCGTTTCGTAAAACGCTAGGGATATCATAACACTAGCCTCTATAGTGTGCTGTATTTGGGTGCTTAAAACTTATCAGACTCAGATAGCGAGGCTATAAAACGATACCATATCCTTCTGGGTTCTCTGTCGGGCTCTGTCAAGGAGAGAACGTACTTCTCAATTACGTCGGTCATCTAACTACACCCAGTAAGCCTGCCCTGCAGCAATGCATAACTAGGTCATTCTGAGGACATAGCAGCAACAAGATAACCTTGCAGCTTTCATCTAACTACACCTAGTAAGCCTACCCTGCAGCGGAGCATAACTAGGTCACTCCAAAGACACAGCAGCAACGAGCTAATCTTGCAGCTTTACCGTATGTGAGATCGAAGTTTACGTTCAACTACTAGTAGTACTACTTCTATCCGACGATAGCCGTAAAGCTAATTCCATCAATCGTAGTACTGCGTCCCGTGTAAGTACCACTACCAGTACGCTCCACGGTGAACGACCTGCAAACGCGAACATTCAGAATCAATGCAATCTATTAGCGACGTTCGTTGGTCGAGACTCGAGAGATACTGCGTCCGCCAAACATGAACAACTCCGCTGTCAAACCAGGCACCATGAGTGAGGCTGTTCAAGTATAAGCGAACTGAGCGCCTGTTTTCTATGCGACCTCCTTCCAACGTCCTCGACAAGCATCATGTCTCAGCATGGAGCATATGATCAGGCTCTGCTCGATGAAGCCCCCGCAGCAACGAGAGCACAGAGACAGGTGTGCACAGCCCGCCTTGTTATTTTTGGCGCGCACTAATCAGTGTCTTGACTACTACTAGGAAGGCTACAATGTGGACTTACTCGATACCCGTCCTACCCGCCCCACCTCTACCCAAATACTCTCACCGCCTCCGCCAATAACCCATCCAGACGCTGAGAGAAACTCGCAGGAAAAAATCGCACCTACATATGCCCAGAAGCCCACTAAATCTTTTTGGCGGAGTCGCAATGGTAAAATTACCATGTTCGTCGTCGCTGTTCTCGTTCTCGGAGCAGTGATAGGTGGTATCGTTGGCGGGGTTGTCGGGAAGAAGAAGAGCTCAAATACCAGTACCAATCCTAGTTCATCAAGCTCCGCTACTTCGTCTGAGACCGCGCCCGGTCTAACTTTTGATACTTCTACTACTTCGCCTACGACTGCGACTGCGACTGTGGCTGTGACTGCGACTTCGACCTCGTCGACCGAGGGCAGCAACAACTCTGGAGGAAATACCGGTGGGAGGGCATCATTATTGGAGACATCCACAGTGGCTTCTCCATCGCCCACGCCTAATCAGGGTGTGTCGAGCGATGACACATCCGGGGATCTCTCATAGTAGGGCAGAGAATGCAGAGAGCATTGCGGAATACATATATATCGACTTTGAACAATAATTTCTCTTATGGATCACTTCCTTCATTAGTTGAATATGCTTTTTGTGCCAGTACATACCTTAACAGAACTACACCAGATCATATCACACCATTCCCTCTGTTTTGTAGTCCTTACACTAGTCATTGCAAAATCAAGTACTCAGAAGACGACGTGGGCGCTAAGACGTCAGAATCCTGTCCGAACCACTATGAGAACCAGCCTTTCGGCTGATCTACTTCCTCCTGTTTCATCTCTCCATCTCTCTGTTGTCTGATAGCCTCCAAGATACCCTTCACCCCCTCAACGTCTCCCACACTAGCACGGCCACCGATCCAGTCAACAACAACGGGCCACTTGAACACATTCGGATTCTGCTCCACAAGACTCGCGACACCTTTCACGCTCTGCGGTTGCTCACCTAGCACAGGCGACGACGGATGCGCCGACAAGAAGGTAGACAGCGCAGGAGGCGCGGTGGATTTCGACGGGGTAATATACGAAAGAATAGTCCTCAACTGGTCGGGGGTCGGAGGCTTCGACTCGACGACGTCTAAATCAAATTCAAGCGGGGGCGCAGAGGGCTTGTCTGGGGGGTATGGCGAAGAGAGCGCATTCCGCAGCAGCGCGAGTGCCTGGGTTGATGCTGGGGACGACGGGTGGTGACTACATAGGAGATAAATTCAGCTCTCATGATTTTCCCTCACGGATGACAGATGGTCCCACAAGATGGAAATTTGGGGCTATGGCTGATGTTCAGCTAACGCGAATCAGCGTTTCAGTGATTTCGGGCACTCACCAGTGACCGTTTGAATCCAGAGAACATCTTGAAATACACCACCAAACGGCGCCAATGTCTGGCAAACATAATTTTCCGGCTGCTCCCGCCCAACATTCACACATGGTTTGCCGTATGTCAGCTTGAATTGAATGGCAGACAAATAAAGCTATGCCGCAGAGACCTACAGCGCCACATGTCGCCCACATGACTCGTCAAACGTCTGAGCAATGTTTGACCGCCACAGCGCAAACGCCTGCCCCCAAATGTTCCCACAGCATCAACATTAAATGTTTGTTCGATGTCTGACAAATGTTGTACAAGTGTGAGCGATACCCATAGCATATTATTATTAAATATCAAAAGTCGGTATTGTGTGGCTTTAGCCTTGGAAATAAACAACGCGTCGTCGACGCAGTCGCAGGATGAATATCATGAACGCAATATTGTTTCCAGTGCTCTTAGTAAAAAATAATTGTATCGTACATATGTATACCTCTATTGTAATGACAAGGAATGGGTGCACCGGCAGGAGCCAGGAATGGGTGCGAGAGCATGCGGGAGCGGGCGCGGGAAAATTGAGGCGGGAGGCGGGAAATTGGGGCGAGGCACCGCGGGCAGGAATATTATGTAATGGATCTGGCCCAAACTGGTATTAAAATATTAAAGGGTACAAAGGCAGGTTCCGATGCGCATCAGGCGAATCCATAGTGGTTCAGTGATGCATCATATATGCTCCACACCACTGTTGCATCACAGTATGCGCTGTAACTGCAGCAAAATCTTGCATCAATATGACATGGCCTGATTCGATATTTTATTTTTGTCCAGCGCGGCCCTTCATAGCTGGGTACTGAAAATTACCTTCTGAAAGCTCCCCCTTTTCATTCGGCAGCCCCTCGTGCACAAGGTGATTCAACTTTATTCTCTCCTCAGCTCTCAAGGACACAAACGTGCACATCCTTGGATTCTCGTGGCCATTTCCCCCTCTCCAAACGTGTGCTCCTCCAACGACGGCGCTTCTTTGTCAGTTCCCCCTTCCCCCACTTTATCCACTCAGTCTCCCGTCCATTTTGCCACCTCTCGATCCCTTCGTGACAACAGGATGGCATCGTAGGCGAAAATTCCGATCCTCATTTGGCACTGCATATTTGGAGAGAACATTCTTCCACAACGCGCGAACGAGGACTTACTAGCCCTCATATGGCTCGCGCTAAAAGATAAAGTTCTCGTGTGTGTCTTTCTAAAACCCTTCGAGTTTATCCTGATCCTCTTCATATCAAGGTGTTGCGGTCTATCGCAGCGGTTGTTCCTCTGGCGCGTGAATGATGTTTCTGGGGCATATTGGGATTCTCTGATTAGTCGCTCGCATCGGAATTCAAGGCGTCATGCATTACTTCGGTGATCCATTCTCGGGAATAAATGGCTACGAACATTTAATCATATCAAAGTTGGCATCCTTACTTTTCTGCCCCATGATTACCGTAATATTGCGATGACTTCAACGAGACCAGATAATGAATTAAATATGTAGTGTATGAAATAGGACGTAGTGTAATGCAGTGTCCGAGTAAGTGTCCGAGTATCAATCAACCCTATCATCATAATACAGAAGGAACAACTGTCTTTATTCTAAGTATTTGGTCGGTTTAGGGGAGACTACCCTGACCTATACCCAGGGTGACGAAAATCTTCAGTTAGGTCATTCGCGACAGGTTATCACCCAACTATTCTAGACACGACCGTCCCGCCATGCTCAAGCCCACCTCCAGGGACGAAAATTCGAGGGGTATTCTCGAACGGGACAGCTTTTCCCAGCGTCTCTCCATCAACCCCGCTAAATACGGCTTTCATCTTCCCTTTGTCATTTTCCGACGTGTCCGGAAAGTCAGCAAAACCAACGGCAGGCCGCACGCCCTGCTCCATCGCCATTGCCAACACGGCGCCTAACGAGTCCTGTACGTCCGCGCCCTCCCAATCCACGTCCGACATGACGTTTACCCACGCGTAGTTCACCGGCCGGGGCTTTATCTTCTTATTTTTCTTGCCTCTGGAAGGGCTGACGGTGGAGTGAGAGATCGTGGGGTAATCGTGGACGTGCGAAATTTCTTTGGCTTTGCCAATCCGAAGCGCTCGCACACCAGCGCGGAAATGATCGCTTGCGGTAGAGACTACGCGGTCGGGTGCGTCGCCTACCAGCGTGGTAAATTGTCCTTCAATGCTGCTTCGCGCAGGGTCGTGCACCGGAAGACTGAGTAAGACCCGTCCAGCCTCCCAAATCTCACGGCCCCCTATCGTATCGATGACTGCTTCAAAACGAGCATGCGCACGAGCCAAGTAGGCGAGAAGTGCCGTCACGGAGGTCGTTTCAGTCGTATATGGAACGAGAGGGAGTGCAGTATAGGAATATGGAGCAGGGAGTGCACAATGACTCGTCGATAGGTGATGCGTGGAAGAAAGATGGTCAAGTGAAGAGGGTTCAAGTTGTGTCAGGGATGGCGACGACAATGGCGATGACGTCGATGAGCGTGAAAATGGTGAGGGAGAAATGCTCGGCGAGGGAGTGGAAGAAGAGGACTGGAGATGATCAGGAGACGGTAGGGGAGCGAAAGAGACATCTCGCTGGGCTGGCGCAGATGACGCGAATGATGTAGATGTGAAGTTCGACTCGATGGGAACAAACAATACTTCGTCTGCACCCCACTCACGCAGTCGTCTTTCAATTCGTTCCAGCGCAACACGTCGTTTTCTCAATATCCCACCCTCCTCATCATCTTTAAATTCGCCTTCCGACGCGTGAGGAAGACCTGGAAGGTCGAATGGCACGGGCACATGAACCCAAACGGACCACCCAGCACGGACAAGCATCTGGAGGGCTAGTGCACCAGGTCCGTCATGTCCACGTAAGATTAATACGCGAGGACGTGTCGCGTCGAGCTGCCTGTCTGCTGAACTATATTTTATGGGATGCACGACGACGACATCATCGTCTTCGTCAGTGTCACTGGTAATATCATAACTGTGCCTGCTTGGTCTCCGCGCAGCTATATCAGGTATTGCTAACGCACGCGTGATGTGGGTCATTGTGCGCACAGCGCGGTAAGCGGAAACGCCTGAAAGCGGGAGCAGAGCGAGTTCGTCCACCGTGAGACCCTTGGGTTCATCCACAGACGGAAACACGAGCGAATTCCGCTGTCCTCCCTCGTCCGCCTCGTCAGCCTCACTCAACGAAGCGAGGGCCAGAGATGTGTGATTATGCATGTAAGGATGTGGCACGCGATGAATGCGATGTCGGTCGACAAGAATGAATTCAGCCAATGCACCACACTTATAAACGAGTCAGCACTTTTGTAGCAAATCTTGTATTAGGGCGATACAGACCTTCAGCACACTGTTGAGACCCATGACCCACTCCCCTTTCTTGATAATATTCTCGTCAACTTCCCATCCCACTTCGAGGACACGCCCAACGAAAGATCGTCCTGGGATATAACCTACTGGGACATGTCGTTTCTTGTCATTCGCAGCACTTCTCCTTTCATGTTCGTGTGAAGTATCTGGTGGTGGTTGCTTTGATGATGGCGGATGCACACCCACGAGCTGAGCATCTACACCGTCCAGCCCCACTACCCATACTTGCACTAGCACTGAGCTTCCCCCGACATAAACAGGAGGTTTTCGATATGCTGTAAAACCAAGCGGACTCTCCGCAACTACCTGTGGACCCTTCCCTTTCCCCTTGCTTTTGTCCTTTTCGTTATCCTTTGATAACCAGCCCAAGCCGAACAGGGGCTTACGACTCTTGGATTCCTTGCGTTGGACAGAGCCGGACGCAATTCCGCGAACAATCTCTACGCTTGCCATGGTCGTCTGAGCAAGCCCAGCTCGTGTAAGATCAATCTCATCTCCAAACCCGAGTCCTGCGCTCAAACTTTCAGCAGTTGTCGCCCCTCTAACCCCTTTCCAAGGGCGCCTAGTACCGATGCCGGACATCGATCCAGAGGCGGCTGGAGAAGAAGCTGCACGAGGGAGAACGAGACTAGAGAATCCACGCGTACCACTTGATGGAAGCGCATCTGCCTCACGTGAAGACGAAGCATGCGCGGCAAGGGCGTCCAACATATTTGATGGCGCTGATGTATAAGGAGATTTCGTAGTTGATGAAGTCACGTGCGAAGAGGAGCTCGATGGCCGAGAAGCCACGCTAGGTGATCGAAAAACCGCACTACCGGATGCTGATGTACCCATTTGCGACGCTACGTTAGTTGCACGAGAGTGTACGCGCATGGATGAAGATCGTGAATGTGTGCCAATGTGAAAAGGAGAAGGAAAGGACGAGCTGCGACGCCTGACTAGCTTCGGTGCCGGCTGTCGAGGCTCCTGTCGCACCGGTTTTGGTGGTTGAAGAGCATGCATTGGGGCATATGACAGAGATTGCGAGCGCCTGTGAGACATACTCCTATCCATTCCAGGAGGTATTCCAGAGAGACCAGACTCAGACGGGTCGATATCCTCTTCCACTTCGAGCAGAACTGTCATACCAACCATCGCGCGCGTCCGAGTCGCTTTCGGATTCATGTATCCGTGACCCTTTGATTTACGTCCATGAAGCCCAAGGTTTATCTGATTACCGACCTTGCGGGATGAAGGCTCAGCTTTGAGAAGGTCATACGGGTGTGGTTTCATAGCCGACTGTGAGGAAATAGAGCTTGATAAAGATGAGGCTGAGCGTGATGCTGCATATGAAACACTGCTCGGCGCGGTATTGCGTCTAGCAGCCTTGCTCTTGTTCTTCCCGCTACTTCCGCTGTGTGGAGGGACAAGCCACCGAACATCCTTTGCCCAATCCTCGTCCGTGTAGGTTAGCTTACGATGGTTATGGGTACGTTTATGACGCCGCGGCTCGTTGAGGGGAATCATGGTGATTGTGGCACTTGGAGAAGATTGAGGCAAGGAAGTCGTTGAAACAGAGACGTCAGGGTTGGCAGACCCTAGAGATGCGCAGGAAGATGAGGCAGAGTTAAGAGGTGTGAGCGAAGACGGGGAATGAACTGGAGTCTGTGGGCGAGAGGTTGAAGGGGATAGGTCAGCAGGGGACCTGGAAGATGTAGGTGAACTTTCAGGAGTGTAGAACACTTCTTCATGGACTTGCGGATCATGAGATGGATCCAAGGATTGATCTTCAGACATAATAAAGCCATTGAACTCCCGCTCTGCTTCATGTCGTGGTGCCAACGACAGCCTCGTCATTCTTGGGCAAGACCATAAATGATAAATATGCATGTGTCATGAGTTCTGGACTGCGTTTATCGCAACTCACCTGTATGGACTCACATGACTCTTCCTGTGGGGCATCACGGTCGGCGCCTTCGCGAATGAGCTCGGCGGTTATACGAAGCAGCTCCTCCTTTGTCAAATGAAAATCTCGGCTTGCGCGGGGCTGTCCTGTGGCTTGAGGGGATGGATGAGTTAGCTCAGTAGTTGATGTTGTGCTTGCATATTTCTTGGAGGGTCTTCGAAGTACCTTCTGGAGAAAAGTCGGACGAGCCATGAGCGTGGTGGCCATCAGCTGCAGGCTATTTAACTTTGATGTAAGCTTAACCTGCCGCGTTGAACGCCGTGACAGGTCCCAACATGCACCCGCAGCTTAGTAGTCTAGCCAGGGCGTGTATAGCATTTTCAAATTTACAACAACACGTATACGTCATTGACACCACGCTCTTACGTTTCCCTCCAGCTGGCATGGCAGCAAAGGACACGTTCGTTTCCGCTTGGGTAGGGGCAACAGTTAACGTTCAGGTACCTCTTCTTCTTCCTCGACAACTTCTTCCTCATCCTTATCAGAAGTTCAGTGCTAGTGTTGCTGTCGAGGCGAGTCGAACTGGAGCTAAACTCGGCTTGCCTCGAAAATGACCAAACTCGTTTCAACTCGAAACTCCGATTTCAATCGACTTGCAACTCGTTGGGTTCGCGATTTAGAATCGAGTTCACGTAGTTCATCCATACATCGCAATCCCCTATGAATGGCCAACATTTCATTACAGCAGAATGCTGCTGGCAGGGCTATGGTCATCTTCTCATCTAAATCCTTGCACGCGAATTGCGCGGTTCAAGCTTAAGCTCCAGATCTCAGCTCTCAAACTCCAAATTGGTGCTTCGAATCACTTTCAGAATACTTTTACCTGTCCGCTGCGACCCGAACTGACAATGACAATGTACTCAGCCGTCCTCTGGTGCCACACGAACAACCCGACGTAACTTTACAACGCTCAGCCTCTGCCACTATCACTGAATGCGTTATCTAGCACCGGGAACCACAGCCCAAGAGGAATACATTTGCAAAGACCTTGATCATACCAATGGGACAGGAGGGTGACTATGTTGAGCGCAAGAAGTACGATTGCACTTTTACGAAGGATGCAGGACTACCGCTTGAAGCAGATGAACAAACAGATTCGTCTTCATCTCTAGGAGGTATGCATTTGAACAGGTATGCTAGCACTGGAGAAAAACATACATTCACTATTCCTCGTCGGTGCTGGGCGTTCGTGTTTATGCTCAACGCCGTCGGCTCTGTCGAGCTCGTTGGTAATACCACCCGTATCCCTGCCATGCACAATTGCATCCAAGCTGCCTTCGTGGACAAGCCTCTTCACCAAGAGCCATCACCCGCGGTGCCACCTTAGCCTGTGCCTTCTAATCTTTCATTTTCCGCCTGTGCGAGTTTCAATTGCTCAGTAGTGCTCATCAAGGTGTGCTGTGAGCACGCAGCCTCAGAGCCTGATGACGACACAGAGCTCGTCGTCTTCCCGCATGCCAATGGGATCGGATCCCCTTGATGAAGAAGATCATATATTATACCACAAGGAACTGCTTGATTCGGTGCAGATCCTACTGGCCTGCCAGGCCCAAGAGGCATTAAACCATGGATCGTCGGGCGGTTCACGACCATGGCCAAGGCTGAACTCGCATTTGCGCATGTGATCATGTCGTTTTAGTTGGCGAAGCGGCTGAGGACCGTGAGGAAGCGTCGATGGAGTCGGATGGACATGGACATTGATGGAGAGGT
>KV448297.1:3630-17485 GCA_001658105.1 Rhizopogon vinicolor AM-OR11-026 | reverse complement strand
CCACTCCAGTAAGTTCCCTAACAATACTCGTACCCCCCTCTGGTGTGTTACATACCTGTTTCCTAGACCGCTGCTGACCCGAAGTATAGTCATATCTTTCTGTCCTTCTGACAACCTTTCCTTCCACTGTTTGCAAATGTCTTTCCATCTCATTCACGTCGATCCACACACCTTACTTCAAGTGCAACAAAGCGGTCCACCAACTGTTGCGTATAGATGTGAAATACAGGGGGTCTCCTGTGGACTGTTTGTGGAGGGCACGACCAGTGCGGTGTCCGCCCACTTGCAAGGACACGGAATCATTGGTCCGGACAACGCTAGTACAAGTTGTACATGGGGCAACTGCTCAAAGACACTCAAGAGGGGAAGCCTGTCAAGACACATCCTCACTCACCTCGGTGTCAAAGTGCGCTGCTCCGTGTGCAGAGTCGTCAAGTGCCGTCGCGACCTCATTCGTGCGCATATCAACACCTCAGCGTCGTGCCATTTTGCATCTGATGAGACGGTTGATGGACCTGAAGGATACATTGTCGTCCCTATGACATGGTCTGCCATCCATCAAGTCTAACTCTCATGTCCGGTATGACCATCCATTTTGTGACTGAATTGCACTAATTAGGTTCTGTTTCCAGAAGTTGCGTGTGTATGAAGAGATAGTGCTGGGGTAGAACTTTGGGGTAGGAGGTGGCGCCAATGGGGACGTAGGTAGCATATATGTGGTGGATGATAAGCACAACCTTACCCTGTTCCATTCCCCTGCGTTCCTTTCAACCTGATGCACTCCGGTGGTCGATAACAACTCGAATCCGGCGTAGTGACGTTATATTTCATCACCACCAGTTCGTGGGATTCCCGAGAACAGCGCTATGTTCATTAGACGCCCGAGCTAATGCACCTGCTGATTTGCTTGTTGGTCGATAAAGCCATACACAAGCCAAGCCTCCTGATAAAGCCATGATTAGTATCAAAACGTGGCATTCAAGATACTTCGATGAGTAAACCTAAGTTTCGCTCAGCCTGATTTGTAAGGGCTTCCACACAAGCCTGCCAATGATCAACCCCATTGACTGCGTACGTTGACCGCGCACGATTCTTGTGACTGACCTGTCTTGCAATTGCAAATTCGGGACTTGCCACTCTTCACGGAAGGACAGTTGATAGTGTAGAACGTAGTACTGGAGCGAAATGAAAAAGCGGAACGGATACAGGCAAATAGTCTGGGTTGAACTTGGTTTTCTGCCTGAAATAGCGAACGTGAGAACCACGTCTTCAACGAAAGATCGTCCTGGAATATAACCCACTGGGATATGTCGTTTCTTGTCATTCGCAGCACTTCTCCTTTCGAAGCATCTGCTGGTGCTTGTTTTGATGACGGCGGATGCACACCCACAAGTCGAGCATCCACCCGTCCAGCCCCACTGCCCATACTTGCACTAGCACTGAGCTTCCTCTGACATAAACAGGAGGTTTTCGATATGCCGTAAAACCAAGCGACTCTCTGCAACTACCTGTGGACCCTTCCCTTTCCCCTTGCTTTTGTCTTTGTCGTTATCATTTGATAACCAGCCCAAGCCAAACAGGGGCTTACGAGTCTTGGATTCCTTGCGTTGGACAGAGCCGGACGCAATTCCACGAACAATCTCTACGCTTGCCATGGTCGTCTGAGCAAGCCCAGTTCGTTTAAGATCAATCTCATTTCCAAAACCGAGTCCTGCGCTCAAACTTTCAGTAGTTGTCGCCCCTCCGATCCCTTTCCAAGGGCGCCTTGTACCGGCGCCGGACATCGATCCAGAGGCGGCTGGAGAAGAGGCTGCACAAGGGAGAACGAGACTAGAGAATCCACGCGTACCACTTGATAGAAGCGCATCTGCTTCATGTGAGGACGAAGCATGCGCGGCAAGGGCTTCCAACACATTTGATGGTGCTGATGTATAAGGAGATCTCGTAGCTGATGAAGTCACGTGCGAAGAGGAGCCCGATGGGCGAGAAGCCACACTAGGTGATCGAAAAACCGCACTACCAGATACTGATGTACCCATCTGTGACGTTAGTTACACGAGAGTGTAAATGCATGGATGAAGGCCGTGAATGCGTGCCGCTGTGAAAAGGTGAAGGAAAGGATGAGCTGCGACGCCTGACTAGCTTCGGTGCTGTCTGTGGAGGCTCCTATCGCACCGGTTTCGGTAGTTGGAGAGTATGCATTGCGGCATATGACAAAGACTGCGAGCGCCTGTGAGACATACTCCTATCCATTCCAGGAGGTATTCCAGAGAGACCAGACTTAGATGGGTTGATATCCTCTTCCACTTCGAGCAGAACTGTCATACCAACCATCGCGCGCGTCCGAGTCGCTTTCGGATTCATGTACCCGTGGATCTGGAAGATGTAGGTGAACTTTCAGGAGTGTAGAACACTTCTTCAGGGACTTGCGGATCATGAGATGGATCCAAGGATTGATCTTCAGACATAATAAAGCCATTGAACTCCCGCTCTGCTTCATGTCGTGGTGCCTGCGCCTCCTTGGCAGTGGGATCATATCGTGTGGAGCCAAGCACTATCGCAGCGGAAACGACAGCCTCGTCATTCTTGGGCAAGACCATAAATGATAAATATGCATGTGTCATGAGTTCTGGACTGCGTTTATCGCGACTCACCTGTATGGACTCACATGACTCTTCCTGTGGGGCATCACGGTCGGCGCCTTCGCGAATGAGCTCGGCGGCTATACGAAGCAGCTCCTCCTTTGTCAAATGAAAATCTCGGCTTGCGCGGGGCTGTCCTGTGGCTTGAGGGGATGGATGAGTTAGCTCGGCAGTTGATGTTGTGCTTGCATATTTCTTGAAAGGTCTTCGAAGTACCTTCTGGAGAAAAGCCGGATGAGCCATGAGCGTGGTGGCCATCAGCTGCAGGTTATTTAACTTTGATGTAAGCTTAACCTGCCGCGTTGAACACCGTGACCCGTCCCAAGTGACATGCACCCGCAGCAACAACACATATACATCATTGACATTACGTTCTCTAGCTGTCGCTAGGTGGACTTTAGCTACGACGGCTTTTACCAGATCGCTGACGTTTCCCTCCAGCTGGCATGGCAGCAAAGGACACCGTCCGTTTCCGCTTGGGTGGGGGCAATAGCTCAGGTACTTCCTCTTCTTCCTCCTCGACAACATCTTCCTCATCCTTATCAGATTCACTGCCTTGATCCTCCTCATCCTCATCTCCGTCCTCATCTCCGCTCGCCTCTTCATCTCCGGCATCCTCATCGTCGGCTTCCTCGCTGTTTTCTTCATCAGCACCCCAGATGTCGTCTAATAAAACCTCTCTCCTCTCTGCTTCACCAGGCTGCAAACGCACGAGTTTCACATCTTCTGCTTTCCGTAGTTCTTTCCGTCTCTTCAGCGTCGCCAGAATCCTCTCGTCATCTGCTGAGGAGGAAGGAGCTGATGTCCCTGGTGGCATGGTATACCTCGCGAATTTTCCGATACTCCAATCTCTGAGGACAATACGCGCTGCACCCGCATGATCTAGGACACCACGCTGCATGTCACAGATATCAATGTGTCCTTGAATCATATCCCCAAAACATACCTTTTTAATAAGCCCGCTCACGCGCGCCATCCCAGCAAGGAATGAAGTAGGATCGCCCTTCGAGAATGCAGGTAAGCTATAGGCCAGCATTAAATCCTGGGTATCGGCCCGAGACACTACATGCGTGACTTGCATGTACATAAGCTTTGGTGGTAGAGGAACGGGAGGAACGGCTCGATGACACTTACTAGCAAACAATGGGTCTTTAAGTCGATCGACCCGGCCACGACTTCGAAGCAGGATGTCTTTTGCTCTTGCCTTCTCTTTTTCATCGTCTTGCACATCCTCATCATCTGTACGGACATATTCCAACCCAGGAGTGTCAATCAACCGTATCTTCATCCCCATTTTGTCAGGAAATTCTAGGACAATCTCGCTTGCTGATGTGGTGGTATAGGGGCCTTTTACTGTCGCCGCAGAGTTAAGATCGTAAATGGGAAATACATCAGCACGTGCAAGAGAATTGATGACCGCTGATTTGCCAGACTGGACGAGGCGATTTTAATTTAACAGATAGTTAATCGAGAAAACTCACATTGGTAACTCCCGTTAGAGCCACAACCAACTCCTCGCCAGATTTTTTGGCTTTGAGCTTGCTGAGCTGCTCCCAAACGACATCCGAACCAAGTGCATCGTCCAGTTTGGGAGAAATCTTCTTCTTCGATGTCTTCAATGTCGGGGGTGGATTAGGTTTGGAAGACAAGAAAGCCTCCGCTACGCGGAAAGGCAAGGTGTTATAGGCTAACCGCAAGTGAGAGAGCCATTGTTCCAGAGATTCTCGAGGTACGGTGTCTAGTGATCCGATGCAATTGGTTCAATACCTAGCGCGTGAAAGGACGAAAAACCCACCAATTTTGTTCACGAGAAGTAAAATATCTTTGCCCGTCGCTTCTTTGAATAAGGCCTCGCTGATGCCTGCTGCGGGATCCCGAGCATCTACTACATGCAACAGAACGTCCGCTTTTTGTAAAACCTCACGGAGTGTATTGGGGCCTGCGATGACCGGAATGACAGGTTCGGATGTCACGGGTTCTACAGATTTTTTGGGGGGTGGCGCTGAAAGTGCAGAACGAAGGGACATAATGCCATCAAATCCTTGCCCATCATTTTCATTTTCATCATTGTCGACATCCATGGTGTCTTTTCGAGAATCCTCGATGTCTTTGACGTCGACTCCCGTAAGAGCAGCACGCTTCTCATCTTTACGTCGCTGTTTTTCCTCCGCAGCCTGTAGAGTGCAATCAAGTCAGGAGTGAAGATGATATGAATCAGTGCTTTATTACTTCACGTCGTGACTCTGCGACTTCGGCGAGGATTTGGTCCTTGTAGGGGAAATTATTTGGGATTCCAGGATCCTTCTTGGACTTCTTGTGCGCTATACAAAGACTATCAGCACATGGTGATAAATAACCGAGAAGCAGAAGTCATAAACATGAAGATGACGGTCTCGCAGCTGATGTGACCACGGATAGCACTCACTTTTTCCAGCGGCCTGCTCTTTCCTGGCCACTTTCTTGGCTTTCTTCCGGCCCTCAGTAACCTTATGTTTTAGTTTTTGACGTTGGTGGGTCGTCCCTCGCTTGGACGTTTCTATTGAGCGATATCATTGAATATCGCGAATGAGGACGCTTCGGGAGATTGATTAGACTGACATACTTTTACGAATTCGGGGCATGGTTGTAGAAGTGAGCTGAAGTGTTGCGCTCGAGTGTTTTCATCCTGCTCATAGATTCATGACCGTGGGAACAAGTGGCATGAGTATGAACGCGGGCTAACTATACCAAGCTTGCTGTGCAGTGTAGCTGAGTCACATACTAGTAGCTTGACGCCCTTGCATTTACACCGTGATCAGCAAGCATCACACTCAGATAAAGAAATGCATCACGCACTTCTCATTCCAGATGTTCAAGCCTGCATCTTTACCTCCGTCAAGGAGGATAAACAAACTAATCGACACACTTTTGCGATGCTAGCCAGAACCTGTAAAGTTCTCAACGAAGCCTCTTTAGATTCGCTCTGGAGTGAATTGCATAGTTTGTGTCCGCTGGCATCATGCATTTACATGGCAAATACTGTGTCATTTAGCGATGAGGCATGTATTTCTCATGTACATGTATTCACTGCGTTCTAAGCTGAACTACCACTTATCCCACAGCTCATCACAGAAGCCTCCTGCGACGCAGAACCTGATCTATCCATCTTCTACAAATATTCTCATCGTGTTCGCAAATTAGATGTTTCCGGTCCACTTCAGGGAAGTTCTATGAGACGCACCGGTAGATACTTCGATGTCACCGACGATTTGAGCGCGTTACTCTATTACGCAGTTCCCTCCCCCCTCCTCCCCAACCTCAGGCATTTAACTTGGGCTCCTGGGACAAGTCTCAACTTGCTTCGTCATCTGCTCAGTCCACATCTACTGTCCTTGAAAATACCTAACAACTACTGGGTTCCGGAATCCAGTTTATTTGTCCTGACCAAAATCCCCGGACTTTGCCCGGAAATCAAATCACTGACATTGCAATTGCATTGGTCGGAACCAGGAGCGGTCATGAATCCACGAGAAACAGCTCAATACTGCATACCTCGAGTGATCTGCTGTTGGAGAAATCTCGAGGAATTAGACTGCAACCCCACCACCACCGAAAGTGTTCGCCGCCTATCTGTGCTGTCATCTCTCAGAATTCTCCGACTGCAAGTTACCAACCAATCTGTCTTCAACCTACCTCCAGATTCTCTTTCATTCCCATCGCTGCATACACTCCAGCTCCAAGTTGACACTCTGGAGACTGCCATTGCAATGATGAAAGCGATCAAAGGCTTGCCCAAATCTCTCAAAATTGTTGTGTCTGTGGGAAATTATCGGAGGGGACGTTGCAGCCGTGAAAATGCTGCGGCCCTCCTACTTCTCGTTGGAGATGCGTTGTACTGCGAACTTCGAAATTTCAGCATCACTTTCCCAGTCCTTCTGGGAGATGATCCTGTGAATGTCTATGATTTGCTACAACCCCTCTTCAATTGTAATGAATTGCGCACGTTGTGCGTACGAATGTCATCGCAGTTCACTCTCGGTGACGACGAGTTACATATGATGGCTACCACTTGGCCACGGCTTGAGGAACTCGAGCTGCTCGATCTACGCCCACCATCACGACGTGTAGTGACACCTCAACCTCCGCCTCCTCCGCCGGCTGCGGGTCCTGTTCAGGCACCCCAACTCCAACCCCCCCAGCCTGCGGCACACATGAATCTACACCAGTTACCGGTTCCAGCTGCTCAAGCAAATCATATTCAGCACATGCCTGTCTTTCCCCCTGCAATGCCTGCGGCGTTTCCCATGGTGCTCGCAAACCATCCCATCTCTGTCAGATCACGAACGGCTGAGATCACCTTTCGCGGCCTCATTTCGCTCCTGGATCTATGTCCCAATCTCCATTACTTTGACCTAGCTATCGACGCCACCAAACTGGATGATCTGCAGGGTCAGAATCCAGGTGGCGGAGTTTGCAATCGACTGGTCAAGACAGCCAGGCTTATCGATTCACCCGTCGGTGATCCTGATGTGGTCGCTCGCATCCTCCTCGACATACTTCCTGAGCTTGATGACTTTATTGGGTCAAATGGTCTTCCATTAATTCCCCATCACAACATCACGCCTCAGGGGTGGCTTGCTGTTCGCCAGAAAATGACTGATCTCAGACAGGCGAGAACGCAGCAGCTTGCTTAAAGTGTATCTCATGTATACCTACGCATCCACTTTCCATTCGACTCGATTTCGAGCTGGTACTCTGACTACGTCCAGGCTGATTATATTATTGATTATAAGACGATTACCAAGGGGACGTGTGTTGTTAGTGTACCTGTACTACAGTACCATAGGCATCAAATATTAGGGCATCAATGGATTTCGCTGCAAGGTGTATCAAATCCTCATCCACTTACATAAGTAGTACTATGTAAGAAATTTAGCAACCTTCTATGAATCAACATGGTCACGCGCACAGAATGTACGTTTGAATCCAACTTGAATGCCAACTTGAGCCACTCTAACAGTTCCAACTTGGTTACAACTTTCAACACTTCCAAGCACTTGTCAACTATCAACTTGAAGATGCATCACGCGCTACTTATTCCAGACATCCTGGATCGTATCTTCGCATTTGCCAATGTTGACAATGAGCGCACTCGCACCTTCTCCGCACTAGCTAGGACCTGCAGTGCTCTCAGCGAAGTCTCACTAGACGCCCTCTGGAGTGAGCTAGAGAGCCTGTACCCATTGGTGTCATGCATCTATAAAACTAACATGAAGTTGTTCAACGAGGCATGTCTCCCGAATTTACGCGTCGCGCTAACTTGACGCTGAGCCACTTGTTGAACAGCACACAACGGGGGCCGACGACGATGCAGAACTAGATATGTCCGTCTTCCACAAGTACGCTTATCGCGTCCGCAAGTTATTCCTTTTTGGACTTCATGACGCAGCTGTCGTTGAGGATTTGGGAATGTTCCAAGCTCTTCAAGTTCCCTCTCCTCTCCTCCCTAATCTCACCGACCTGGTTTGGAATGACGAGCTCGGACTTTCTTTGGTCTGGCCTCTGCTCAATCCACGTTTACGGTCTCTTCAGATACCCATCAGCCATTGGATCACGGGGTCCACACCACTGCTCCTGTCTAAAATCCGTGGACTCTGCCCGGAACTTAGATCACTGACTTTGCGGATTTCTTTTGGTCTTGTGCAAGGAGGACCCGGAGAACAAGCTTTAGCCGGCAACTGTTTATCCCGAGTTATTTGCTCTTGGAAGAAGCTTGAGGAGCTGGACTACTCCCCCTTAGGTTGTGAAGGCATTACCAGCCTTTGTGCCCTGTCATCTCTCAAAGTCCTCCGGTTGCACATTGACGATTCTTTTCTTGGTCTACCTGCAAACTCGCTCTCATTTCCGTCATTGCGTAGTGTCCATGTCAAAGCCCAGAACCTCGGGTCTATCTTTCCTCTACTTCAAGCGATGAAGACCTTCCCCAAATCTATACGGATTGACCTTCCAATCGGCCTGTTCGGAAATGTGAACTACGGTCTGGAAACTGTTGAGCTCATTTTGAGCCTCATCAGTCAGCATGAAATCGAAAGATTTAGCATGAGTTTTCCAGGCAATCCCAATCCCGTCAACGTCTCTGAAATGCTACGACCTCTCTTCCGTTGCTGCAACCTTCGGGCGTTACAGGTGGCAGTGATGTCACAGTTCACGCTACTCGATGATGACCTGTGTACGATAGCCTCTGCTTGGCCACAGCTCGAGGAACTTGAGCTGTTCGACCTTCCACCGCCGTGCAGAGTTCCATTTCCATCTCAACTGGCAGATGGACAAGACTTTCCACCTGTGCCCGAATTTGAACTTCTACCTGTACCCCAACCTCTACCAGTACCGCAGTTTCCACCAGTTCCTCAACCTCTACCTGTTCCCCAACCTGTTCACCCATATTCTCTTATTTCTGCGGAAGTTTCATACCCAGAACTCATCTACAGTTGGTTCCCACACGCACGTCGCACAGCTGAAATCACCTTCCACGGTTTTATTACGCTTCTAAGATTATGCCCCAATCTTCGCTTCTTCAACCTAGCTATCGACGCCACCAAACTGGATGGTCTGCAGGGCGATAAACCAGGCGGTGGCGTTTGTAATCGATTGATCAAACATGTCAATTTCATCGATTCGCCCATCGGTGACCCTGAAGCTGTTGCTTGCATCCTCCTTGACATCCTTCCCGAACTCAAGACTGTTTTGGGTTCTCATACACCTCCGTATACCCAACTACTACCTGCAGGGTGGATTCAGGTCCAACAAAGGATACTTGCTGCTAGAGAAACTACAGGCGCAGAGCTTGCGACGTAGCAACGCAACTCCTGTATGCACCCCATTCCTGAATGAATGTCTTCGAGCTTACATGTTGGACAAACAGCCTTGTCGTCACGTCGTCACCCGTTTCCTTCTCGTTTATATTGGTGTAGTGTATTTGTACCTTTAGGTACGTATCATGATCATGTCGTTCGTTCATGTTCAGCTGTTTCTTACGATACCCTTTAGCATCGTTTCTACACGGTTGCTCTTCACGGGCGCCGAGAGCAACTGTTCAGTTTCAGTGAAATATCATGACCCCGACGCACACTAGAATAATTTCCGATCTTGGCTCGTTTGTGGTAATTTCTAGACATTGTAATTCAAAGGGAGCGACTGTCTTCTATGTATTTTGTAATCCATTAGAACTTCACAAGATAGCGGCTATTATCTGAAGTGATGTTTAATGAAAGTGCTCGTGGCCCTGTTATTTCAAGGGAGTGATTGAGCGCAATATATCCCGCTCGCTGCTCACTTGTCGTGGTCAGGCTCTTCAGTAGACAATTTGACCGTGCCAAAAATGCCTCAAACTCCCGAGGAGGCTACGGTAATACGACCCGGCAAATTTGAAACTTTGAGCATATTGAACAGACCGGGGAGTGTACCACGACCAGCGCTCACTGCAGTCGTAGCTCATGGTCCCGGATATGCCTCCTTGGTTTGGGCTGTTGGACCGTTGTGTATCATTCTAACCGCTCCGAAGTTTTTGCAACCAAAAGTATGAAATCCAGAAAAACGGTAGAATAACATGGTAGGTAAGGTATACTCCAGTGCGCAGGCAATGGAGAGAAGGTACTATGTTGAGCCATTGACAAAGTTACCGTCCCCGGTATGAGAAGCAGTATGAGAAGCTAGGGGATAATTCGGACCAACGTACTATTGACAAACAAAAAAGAACTGTATCGATCATGCAAACTTCATACATTCCAACTTGAAGATCACATGAACCTCTGCTTCCAAACATCAAGAATTCCAACCTGAATTCCAGTCAGAAACACGTTGGCTCAACTCTCTAAATATCACGAACATAGTGTAGCATCATGATCAACTTGAAGGTATTGCTGACGAGATGAATGAGCAAGATTACTAACAAAATGAGAGTCAAAATTTGAACATACGCAGCCGGTGTTGCAGTGTGATTTGAATAATTGTATTGATTAGCTCCATCTTCATCTGTTTCGTCCGAGCGCGGTGCAGGATGGTGTTGACAAAGTCTGACTTGAAGTTTGCTTGATACGCATCAACAACGATGCTCAAAGCATCCCCGAGGGAACCTGCATTTGGAGATATCATAAAGTGCTGGAGAGCAACATGAAAGGGGCTACGCCGCCGCTCCTGGTGCCAGAGATAGAATGTGTGCTCCAAAATAACAAGAGCAGCTAATTAAATAATGAGTCAGCTCAGCTCACTTGTTCTTCTTGGCCAAGCCAAAGCCAAGCCGTCAATTGGGGCTTTGGCCCGGCCTTCAGATCCTAAAGCCGTCTGGAGCCGGGCCAAGCCGGGCCGGAACATCACTAAGAGTCATCCTGCATAAATCATTACCAGAACCAAACTGAACAATGTTCTCCAATATTGACGAGCCACGGACCTAGTGAAAATTCAGCCACAGGAGAGTCTACAAGGTTGAAAGTGGGTAATACCAGAGAGAGTAACCTAGATTGCATCTCTGCATGTCGAACGTGGCTAACCTGATCAATGGAGATTAAAAGTTGGTCAATTTCGGACATGATTGCATCAAATCACTGGCAAGCTCCTCACATCCTGATAATGGATTGGTTAAGCCCAGAGTATGATACATTGAGCCATGACTCTTGAATCTCAATGTCAGTACTTACCAGCTGTCAAGAGTTCAACAATTTCAATCAGCATGTACTACTAGTGGAGCTCAGGGACTCTCAACAGCAACACCGTGCACTCACATGCTGCCAATGCCAATGCAATGGGTTGATAATTTCTTATAGTTAGCACAGTCCAAGAACTTCATAGGGCCCAGCGGATTATGGAAACACACTCACGGGCTGTCAACAATTTTGTCAGTTAGCCTGACTTGGGCTTCAAGTGGGAGGGTGCATGAACACACTTACATCCTGTCAATATATCGATAATTTCTCTGGTCAGAATAGTTTGAGCTCAAGGCAGCATCAGCATACTCACGACCTGACAACAAATTAATAATTTCTTCAGTATGGCTTGAGCTCAAGGGAGTTTCAACACACTGACCAACTGTCAATGGGTCAATAGTAATTGCTCTCATCAGAATGACCCAAGCTTCATCAGCAAATCACCGGTTTCCTTTTTTGCTCTTATTGTTACTTAGCTAGGTCGCCAAGAACATTAAGGACGTTAAGGAAAATAAGCAACTTATTCTCGTGCTTGGTCAAATTAATTCTAAGGCCGGTAGACTTAATAAGGCAGATTAAGGCGAAAATGCGCGAAAAGTAATCCTAAGGCGAAATAAGGACAGATCACTCAGAACAGCATCCTAAGGCGCAAAAACACCCAAAATGCTCGTGAAGGCAAAAAAAAATCATATTATTACAAGTGGTATACTGAAAACGTTGATCAGGAGCACAACTGACTTTCCCAAGGTGAAGATAAGCTGTTCCCAAGCTTTTCGCTCCTCAGTGAAGTTATATTTTATCAGCCCTGCCTACCATAGAGTTGCCAGCTGGAGGAGAGGATACATAAGTTGAACGTAACTCTTCGACGGTATCCTCGATTAGTTGGCGCTTGGACGGATCCTTGTAAAAAAGAGGCTTAAGGTCTGCAAAAAGAGAGGGAATTCCTTTGGTGAGCGCGTTGGTCAGGTGGGGTTTGATGAGCTCTATAAAATCTTGTCCTGTGGCAATGTCAAGAGCCAGCCGGCGCGGGGCTGTAGCAGGTTTGACAGGGAAGTAAGGGCGGAGAATTTCGAGCGCTTTCTCTCTGTTTTCGTCGTGACATTAGCTGGGAAAACTGTCATTACCAGACGAAAGGGGTAAGGAACAGAACCAACCAAGGTCGATGCCATGATTGGCAAGGAGCCCATTGTAGTACTCGTAGCGATCAGCATTTTGTCCCAGAAGCCAGCGCCAAGCAGTATCTGCCTGGTCCGTCCAAGCAGCCATGTTCACATCATCCATGCAGGTCTCCTTCAATTTTGCTAGCAGGCGAGCTGTAAAGAATGAAATCGCTGTCCTCAAAACACTAGCATCACATGTTCACACCTTTCATCTCCATGCCCACCGTGGAATCCAATACGGAGCCGCCTTTAGCCCTGTCGTTTGACTCCAGCATGTCAAGCGCCAATTGGTAGTTGCCTGTGTCGTCTAGTATGCGAATGTGGTACATCAACAACTCCGAGAATTCCACGTCATAGGATCCAACGTTCTATAGCTGCGTTGGTAAAGGCAAACCAAACAAGGATATGAAGGCGCATACCCTAAGAAATCCTTTGAGAGATTCAAGGACTTCTTTAGCCTCAGCGAGGTTCCCATTAAGCTGATATGCAACCGCGAGACCAACCAAGTGATGTCAGTTGAAAGGCCGCAGGCGAAGGAGGTTATGACGGGTTTCTACCAGGCCTTCAAATTGACGTGTTTGGGTCTGAAGGACAGTAGTGTCTCGAAGAATATTGAAGTTATCCTTGATTTTTAAAAATGTGAAGAGAGGTTCGAACAGGTCACACCGCGAAACGCACCTCATCATACTTTAATGCCTGTACGTACGACTTGAGAGCATCCTCGTACTTGCGTTCACTTATCTGATTCACTTATCTGAATGAGCACCCAGACGTGCCAGCAGATATGAGAAGTCAGGTCCTTGCACATACCCTCCTTGACGAGGTTGATGCCATCATCGCGGAGGCCGAGGTGAATCAGAATAAGACCCTTCATGCACATTGTCTCTGCCATTGTCGAAGAGAGTCGTCGATGACGAGAGCGGCGCTGTCGACAAGTGGTGTAGTGCAAGGTGTATGATTATAGACGGCTGGAAGAAGAGAAAGAAGCCTGAAACCCGGACGGCATCAAGGTTTCCTAAACTTGCACAGTACCATGTAGATGGTATTGAACGCGGTATATATATCTTCCCTGACCTATTGGAAGAGAGAATGACAGTAGTGTCACATCAGGAAAAAGCCCTTGGCAGTATAGCACTTTATAGATGAGCCACATATTTTAGGTAGTTATAAAGCCACTATAGCTGCTACTAGATAGCACATCATAGCCCACCATAGCACTACAAAGTAGACATATTACAAACATGATTTTCTATAGCAACTATAGCTGTTATAGCACTTTATAATTCTCATAAATGTCAACACTACTTATAAAATTTTCGCATTTTTGACATTTCATTAGGATATTAATAAGGATAAGGATAAGGAGTGAACTATG
>KV448296.1:0-50538 GCA_001658105.1 Rhizopogon vinicolor AM-OR11-026 | reverse complement strand
GTCGACCATTTGTGACTAAAATCAACAACGCACTTGAAGCATTACGCAACCAAAAGAATAGACATCCACTTTTTCCATAGGCAGGTCACAGACATCATCTGAGGTAACGAGTTCTGGTGCTGCATAACGGATCGCACCTGGGTGTACAGATGTTATGGCGAGGTGAGACTGGCTGAGAAGGGGTCGGATAAAGCAAGAAAGACCAAAATCGATCAGCCTCGCATTGCCTCCTTTGTCGATCAGGATATTTGCCTGAAAGTATTCATCAGCTTTTAAAGATACCTCAACAGCATTAAATTCACCCCTGTTAGATCCCCGTGCATGACGGGTACTGAGTGCACTACACCAAAGGTAGGCCAGGTCACTACTCAGAAGTCCTAATGACGGATGGGAAAACTTACAGTAACGTAGACCAGCGCTAACATCCTCAAGCTTCCAACTTTAATTGAGCCAAATGTGAAAGGATGAGAATGAAAGTTCTACTCACCAGGCGTGAACGCTCTAGATCTTTTAGATTGTTGTGTCTAGACTCCAGGTAGGCAAGTAACGTGCCGTTTGGCATCCACGGAGATACTAAACAATCCATCTTTGGCTGCCGTCCAAAGCCTCTCGCTCTACCTAACAATGCCACGATATTGTTATGGCGTAAGATCTTCAAAATGCCAATTTCTCGTCTGATTTTCTACATAATATCCAAAGTGCCATATTATTCGTGATTTGATTTGGTCCCCGTACTTTTCAAGACTTACCCTTGTCACACTTCCCAAATTACAACCCTCCGAAAACCTGAAGGCCTTGATCGCAACCTTATGAATCAATCGGCACGAGTTAATTGCATGGTCGATGAATCCAACGCATGGACTAACGAAGGTTGAGATACCATCTGCCGCATGATAATTACATTTCCAGACGTCACCGAATGCACCTCCGCTAATGGGGTCCATAGTTGTTCGAGTAATCAATGGTGTTAAATCTGGTAAGTCAAGGGCATCCTCTATGTCCCCCACCCTGATTACACAAGGAAGTTCAGAAAGACAGATACCACGACACTCGGAGAACCATGCGGAATCATACCTTGGATCGTCGATATCCATGATGCCGACTCAATCAGTAAGTGAAGGATGAATCGGATAGATAAACTAGGCGCTAAACGATAAGGACCTGTCAGTGGTAGTGGGCACGTAAGTTACCAGACAATAAGTACTCGGCGCGGCGCTGTTTTCTTAACCTGCCCTAGATGAGACCCCTAGATGGCATTGGCAGGCCATAGTAGACGAATGAGATATCTATCCATCCTTGTGGCGACTGTTCCGAATTGTTTCAATGTTCGAACCGAACATTGTTTTTCTAACTTATTGCTGTTTGCAAGAATGTTCTTGACTCTTGGCACAGCGTAAAGCGATAGAATACAACGTACGTAGTTGATTAAGATTCATGATTAATTGATTCCTGAGGGTTACGTACATAGACAAGTTGATCACGAGTTACTTCGCCACGGTTATGTCAGTGGACGCGTCCAGTTCTGCACCTTACATCGAATCTCGCAGCATCGATATTGCTGCAGTTCCATGCACTTTGGAAGATTCAGATTCACCTACCGTTTCCAACCGTCCAAAACACACCTCCGTGCCATGACACCAAACTACGAATCCTGGTCAAAGGAAGAACTCATCGCGCGTCTCAAACAACTCGAGCTAGAGACAAAAACAACAACGACGACAACAACAAAACACTCAAAGCCCCCCCGCTCCTCAACGTCAAGACCGTTCCATTTTTCATCTCATCCGAAGCGCAAGATCGCTATCAAGTTCTGTTACTCTGGATGGGAGTACAACGGGTTGGCGTATCAGAACGGTCCGACCCCTCTGCCTACAGTCGAAGATGTATTGTTCAAGGCCTTTGTCAAAGCAAGGCTCGTCGATGAAAAAGGCGGTTTGGATGGCTGTGGATGGGAGAAATGTGGAAGGACAGATCGGGGAGTGAGTGCTGCTGGTCAGGTCGTGTCACTATGGGTCCGCAGTGCTCTTCCTACAGAATCTCCATGCAGTATCCTTCAACCGAACTCCTCATCCTCATCCTCGGGCAGCGCGCAATCCCAAGCGGCACCATCGTCATCGTCCGCTCCAGAAGGGGAGGAGATAGAGACGCTAGACGACCTAGTCACATATGCAGTAGAAGACATCCCACAGAACACCTCCGCCCCGTCCCAATCCTCCCTCAAGCGCGAGCTGCGCTACGTATCCATCCTAAACCGCCTGCTCCCCCCGACTATTCGTGTCCTCGCCTGGTCTCCCATCTCACCCGATTTCTCCGCCCGCTTCAACTGCAAGCACCGGCACTACAAGTATTTCTTCACCTCCCATGGACTCGATCTCTCCCTCATGCAATCCGCTGCCACCCGTCTCGTCGGCGAGCACGATTTCCGTAACTTGTGTAAGCTCGATCCGGGGAAACAGATCACCAATTTCCGCCGCTGCGTTATGCATGCGCAGATCAGTCCCGTCGATAGTGATGGTGATGGCGAGAATCAGGTATACGTGTTCGATCTTATGGGATCGGCTTTCTTGTATCATCAAGTCCGCCATATCATGGCTGTCCTTTTCCTTGTTGGGACGGGACTTGAACATCCATCCATTGTCTCCGCTCTTCTGAACGTCTCTCCCCAAGACCCACCACTACCACCATCGCCATCACGCACACTACCCGACTCCCAATCACCACTACCACTAGTAGACCGCAAGCCCGAATACCAAATGGCCGACGCCCTTCCGCTCATGCTCTGGGATTGCGCATATGCACCATCAGACGTATCCTGGCAAACAGACGTCAACGATAGTGACAGCAACGGCACCGAAACAGAGAGCGGGACAGGTTCAGACCTCTACCACCAACTCCACTCCATCCACCAACGCTCCCTCATCCACACATCCCTAGACGCGCACTTCCTCCTCGCAGCCGCCCAGCATCACGCCCCTCCCCCGCAATACTTCCCCTTCAGCCGCACATCCCTGACGCCCCGCCCGAACGCGGTCCTGGGCGTCCCGCTCGGTGCGGGGACGTATAAGCGCGGTGCAAAGTACGTGCCGTTGTTGGAGAGGAAGAGGCTGGATCATGTGGAGGTGGCTAATGAGCGGTGGCGCGTGGGCAGGGGGAGCAAGTATCGCAAACAAGAGAAGATAGACGAGACGGTTGATGATGAGATTGAATGATAGCACCTCGTGCGTGTGCCCCACAATGATGATAGGTGTTGGATGCGAGTTCACACCACTTGAAGCAGCCCCTCTCAGACGAATGGTGTGAAATCATAAAGTCTGTGAGTTCTGTGATACTACAACGGAGAAAAGGTAGGAAGAATATATCAGTGTCCACACCAGAATCAATTCAATCCGAATCCGAATCTGAGATGCCATGCTCCACAGGAGCTCATTGTCTGCGCATCTAAGTAGAGGTATACGTTCGATCTAGGAGGGTGGGCCATTGTTGAGGTAAACATAGGCATCCTCCGTCGGTGGGTTCGCCTTAGAGATTCGTCAAAACCTTATCAAGGATACCAAACTATGGTGCCTCCGAGGAGGTACCACAGTGACAAAGTAAAGTACATCACCCAAATGGAGGTGGGACAACTCGCAATTAAGAGAACGGACACTAGAGACGCGATGCCATCAAAATCGCACTCACAGACCAAATATACAGCCCTAAATTCGATGCCTCTGTCATGGATGCGATAATGGACTGCGCTAAGTGCGAGAATTTCGGAGCACCCCACTTACACTCACTTCTTGAACCGCAATGCCATCTCGTCGGATAACCTGCCTAACAGCTGGCCAAACCACCTTGACGATGCAGTAGCAGCACTGAACTACCGCATCCTGCCAGCGTTGAAGTTCTCACCTAAGGAGCTACTCGTGGGGCAGATCATCAATACCCCACGCACCAATATCACAAACAGCACCTCCGTAGTAAGGTTAATACATTATTGGACGTAAATACACACATGGCATATGTCGCCCAGCAACAGCTAGACGGGCACAACGGAACCGTCCAACACGCCATGAAACGCAAGGCCGCCTTCGACAAACGCGTCTTAGCGCGATCCCCGAGGGAAGTCGTCTTTTTCCCAAGACAGCTGGTTCAATCCTTTCACAGCAGCCTAAACACGACACCCGAAGCCAAGCGCAAACTACTGCCCAGATGGTCTCCACCGTGTCGGGTCACAGAACGACTACGAAACCCATACCGTTTGTAGACGCTAGCGGGGGAACCCATGTCAGGGGAATTCCATGCGCGACGCCTCCAAGCGTTCGTACCACACGAAGGCACTAAATTAGCAGAAGAACAGGAGAAACGGGAGTCGGAACGAGGAAAGGTCGTGGTAGACGAAGAAGTAATAAGGAAGCTGGAGGAAGAGAGACGGGAATGGAGACATGGAAGGGCTCAGGGGATATGGTGGAGGAGATAGAAGGAGAGCATGGAGCTAGCGGGGCCGACGAGGACGTCGCCGTTTTTAGAGCGAGGCACGTGGAGTAGGGGAGCAGACGAGGCAGAGCAGGTGCTAGCCGATATTTGTCGGCTTTGTCAGCGAGAGAGTCTTAGAGTCGCTGTCGTCGTAGTCAAGCAAGTCGTTGTATCAGATCGATCATTCGGTTTCGGCCCAGTCTAATAACACTTCTCTTGCTGATCCTAAAACGTTGTCTGAATCAAAATTCGGAATGGATCAGGGTAAAAAAGAGGCGTACTCAATGAAAGTTTTTATCTTGAGCTTCGGATCTACGCACTAAGCGATGGAGGTCATCACACTCGCCTCGCTCGCAACTTGCTGGCAGACGTGCTTTTCAGTGATTTGGATCAGGTGCGAGATCGTCTCCTTGTGAGTTTCTTTAGCTGCGCTCCGCGGTGGATTCATGAGCATGCATCAAAGTTGGAGCAGGGAGGACGATACGTACTGGAGATCATAGCGTAGGGAATGTCCGACCCTGCCAATTTCATCAAGGGTTGGGTGCATATATCATGCAGCTCAGCGTCTGTTCTCTGCTTGACGATGTCCTTGACAGCATAGTCACTCAGACCGTCCAGATCGTTATCATTTAGCGTACGCTCCACGCGATCCATGAACTTGTCACATTTCGTAAAAACGACGACCACAGGGACTAATATTTGCGGGTAGCATGTAAATAAGTGTTCATCTGAAAGAAAACCATGGAATGAACGCACTTTCTCCTAGCTCCCCGTCACATTTCAACTGCAGAAAGTCCTGCATGGCCTTCTCCATTAACCGCCCGCCGGCACGGGGTATTTCAAAACAGAGCCTTGTGCACACTTAGTCAGCCTCCCATCATTACGCGTGGGACAGAAAAACATACCAAATAGTATGCAACTTATCTTCCAAAGCCTTCATGTGTCTCCTCCGCTGGATGAAATCCCGCACGATCTTCACATTAACCTCGTCGCCCGGCTCAAACCCTTCACTATCATGCAGAACAAACTTGTGGTTTTGCTCTGAGATGTACTCAGTGTCGATGTTCGCATTGCCTCGCTTTTCATCCGACACTGGCTATAGATACGTAGAAAGAATAAGCGAGTGAGTGAGTGATTCTCGGTCTGTGGGGTCAGCCGCACCGCGTTTTGCACTCCGAATGCATGACAGATCAGCGAGGATTTACCAACGCCAGTCTAAGTACCAAAAATTAGAATTCAACAAGCAATCATCAAAACACCGAACAAATTCGATACGTACCTTGCCTATGACCAGGATTCGGAATCTGGCGCGGGTGTTAACCAGTCTAGCAGAATCTTGAATCTCTGATGAGCTGATGAGCTGATGATCGTAAAGCATAAGAACTGAACATATCTACCTGTGGAGGACAACATATTCATGTCGATGGTTGAAGTCTGCAGTTTATGATTAAGTTGGTGTAGAATTTTCGGGTTGCAGGTTTCGGGGCGAAAAGCGCACCTCTACATATAAACTAGATGCCTCATGTACTACATGTGGCCTACACCAGCATCATCTCTGCACGGAGGTGCCAATTCCCGGTGGGTGCGGAAGCGGCCGATTAGGGTACCTTGATGAATGGGTTTAGGGCCCCGTCGCGCTAAAGGCCGGGTCCTGGAATCTGAAGCTTCCTATCCCCCCACACTAGCCCCCAACCGTTCAACTACCCTGCCTCTGGGTCATGGTTATCGTATGCAGCTGGCCGGTCTTCAGGTTCGGTTGCAGTCGTGCTTCGGATCCTGCACTCCCACAGGTATATAGGCTTAGTAGTATTATCCTACACAGAACGAGAAGGTCGGCGCGGTTGGGGTAGCGGTAGCCCCCTGATGACAACTTTCGCAGGTTCAAAACCGCTGCCATTCCCGCCATCCTAGCGTCCCTCTTGCCCTAGCTAACAGACCCTTATCCTAGGGGACGGGTGCCTGCAGCAGATGCTAAGGACGTGGTTTGCCTCGCGACACTCTGCTGGACGCCCTGGCTCGGGCTTCGCTTTCCTAGCCAGTTGCTAATCTTGGTACTCTATTACATAGTAATAGAGTTAGGTCTTTGAGCGAACGGCAAATGTGGCATAGCACCTCTTGTTCTCGTACTGCGACTACCGTTTGTCGCGTGTACAACGCCCTGCTCAACATCGTGCTTGTCTTTTCTTTTCTACTCCCCAGCTCGCTACCAATATCTCAACATTGTTGAACCCACCGCTGAAGTTTGTCCCAATTTCACAGCCGAATTCTACGACAACATACGGGGAGACATTCACACAACCACCGGACAACCTGACTCGCAGATTATCGACAACCTCATCCAATCATGGACCGAAGGCCACAACCACCGAGTCGGAGAATGGAACCAGCAACGGGAGGAAGAGGAGCAGGCTATCGCCGAAGCAGCACTCGCCCGCGCAGCTCAAGAGGAAGGAGAAGCTACAAAAAGCAACTCGAGGCAGAGAAGAAGAAACCCAAGATGGACGGCTTCAGTGACAAACTCTCTAATCCTTGCACTACTGACCTTCCTTTGCATCATCCCCGCTACGCGGATGCCCATGCACTACCCGCACGGATGCCCACGCACTACCCACGTGGATGCCTGGATTGCTACGCATGTAGATGCCTGCACCTTTATTATGTGGACGAATTTCATTCCCTGTGCACGCGGACGTATGCTCTCGCTATCCCTGCGTGCATGGACGGTGTTGACCTTACACCGACGTGTCATGAACTATAGCCAATGCCCAGTGACTCATCCTGCAGAACCAGCTATCGCAAACTTCGCCGCAGTGACTGCCGAAGCTCCCGTTCCCGCTCGCCTCCGCATTAAATTCAATTCTCTCTCGTTCTTATTATATGTCCCCCATCCTCCTCGTGATATTTGGGTATCCGAAGTTCGCTTGATGCGTCGTCGGACTCCTGACATCTTCAAGTTGGGAATCGCAGCTCACTTCTCGGTTAGGACTTGCGCCTCGAGGCGGGGAAGCGCTACGCGCTTTCGCCCAAAACCCGTGAAACACCTGAAGTTCTATCTCAGTCACTCTCTGATAGATTTTTCGTAACGTCTCTTAATTCAGCGCCGATTATATGTCACGTCAAAGTGAACCTCAAAGACTGAGCATCATCGGGAGGGTCGTCAGGTGGTCTAGAAGAACCTTGAAACTCACGTCAGTGGATAATCAGCAAATCGCAACTATGTAGGATCACCTGAGGAGGACAGTTTATGCATGACGAAGTCAAGTATCTCGTCTGCTGAAGGTCGAAGTTCAGGCCCATGACGCAGGCATTTCTGGATGGAATTCCAATTTAATTCTATTATAGAAGGATGTCCATTGGCAGCCGTACATCCCTGACGCCCCGCTCGAACGCGGTCCTGGGCGTCCCGCTCGGTGCGGAGACGTATAAGCGCGGTGCAAAGTATGTGCCGTTGTTGGAGAGGAAGAGGCTGGATCATGTGGAGGTGGCTAATGAGCGGTGGCGCGTGGGCAGAGGGAGCAAGTATTGCAAACAAGAAAAGACACACGAGACGGCTGATGATGAGATTGAATGATAAGCACCTTGTCTCATGCGTGCACCCCACAATGATGATAGGTGTTGGACGCAAGTTCACACCACTTGGAGCAGCCCCTCTCTCTAAGACGAATAGTGCGAAATCATAAAGTTGGTGAGTTTTGTGATACTACAATGGAGAAAAGGTAGTAAGAATGTATCAGTGTCCACGCCAGAATCAATCCAATCCGAATCCGAATCTGAGATGCCATGCCCTACAGGAGCTCTTTGTCTGCGCATCTAAGTAGAGGTATACGTTCGATCTAGGAGGGTGGGCCATTGTTAAGGTAAACATAGGCATCCTCTGTCGGCGGGTTCGCCTTGAAGAGCTTTCCGAGATGTTCATCTATCATACCGAGTCAGCATCTCGCACGCACCCAGAGCAAAAATAGTTGTTCCACTCACAGACAGGATCACTCTCGATATATTGGAAATGTTTTAGCCCCCACGTCTTGTTAGCAGTCGCTTCATCACATCGTTTTTGCCGTTGGTCGTTCTGTCGTGGGAGCAATGAGCATTAGCCCCCCAAAAAAGACCCTCGCAAGCAACGACGACGTACCTCGATCTTGCCCTTAAATGTCGCAGCAGTCTCAAAGTCGCCCTCTCTGATACCCTTGGCAACGCCAAACCAAAGCTTCCTGCTTTCCCACTCGCTTTGCTCTTCGATAGGCGCAACGGTGACCTCCTCCTTGGGCGACGTGACATCGTGGAACACAGCACCAGTATGTACATCTTTAGAGTTCGTGTGCCACGTCCCCTCGATCACCGTAGGCTCGCTCGACCCGTGCGGAGGCGGCGTGAGCGTCGCCTTGAACGTGTGCGACTTGCCCGAGAAGTATCCCTTGCCCTTGTATTCTATCTATCGAGCCCGCATCAATAACGTTTATTCACGACACACGGGGCGGGACTCACTGTGGACAGCCAGCCTGTGGAGCTCTGGATGTAACTCATCTCGGCCAGCTCGATATATGGCGAGCCATACCAAAGCCCATCGATCCGAAGTCGCGGAAGCGTGATCAAGTACTCCTCGGTCTGTCCAGACGGAAGGGATACAGTCAGCACCGCATGCCCGACCTGCTTCACGATGATGCTTCCCCCTTGAAACGCGCATCAGAACTCGCGAAAGAGGACAGGATATCATCAAAAGGACAGCATACCACTGAAACTGGTCTTTTGGGCATTGTGTCCTGTTAATATGACGCCTTTTGCGATGTTTTCTATGCGATAGGCGGTGATGGGGGGATGGTGGGAGACTTGCTCCACCACTAAGGTGGTCTTGCCTCCACGCGCTTCGTTGGCTGGCCAGTAGCCGTAGAAGAGTCTTTAAGGGATCAGCTGGTGTGGAGGGGTCAACGAAGTTCGCTTACTCTCCAAGGACGGGATTCAAGGGTCTGCAGGTGGTCGTGTCAGCTCTGAATGAACCAGGTATATGTATAACGAGAAACATACTTCTTCTCAGACCCCATTGATTCATTTCTGGATGTGTACTGGCCTTTAAGGGTACTCTGGGCGATGATGAAATGAACCAATAAAAAGGATTGTTTGTTGTGCACTTACGATGAACCATTTCAAGACAGCCAAAGCTCGAGTCTGCTCGGTCTTGCCATCGGCAATCGCAGCAAACAATTCTGGGCGCTCACACCAGTAAGCTGAAGTGGCACAATCAGATCTATGGATATCGGACAATGCTCTAATGATCGCACCTGGGAACTCTGTGAGGGAAGTAGGGGATAATATGAAGGGAGGGGCGGTCATAGCCGACAGATCGCCGGTAAAGCCAGCCAAGCTGACGAGTGAGGGGTTCCGGTAATGAGGTGATCAATGAAGGATGTTATAGTATGGACTCACGACTTCATAAAAGAGGTCCAGCTGCTCTTCTGTGCTGCAGGTACAGCCTGGATTGGATCACGGACCACAAGATACGAGTAGGAACATGTAACATACAGCATTTTGATTTGTTTAGGAAAGATTTACGGGAATGCTTGGACGGACTTGCCTCGCCAGCTCTTTCTGACATGCTTGATATGTCCTTGTGGTGTTGGGTGCTTGAAGGGATGAGGTTCAAGGGACGAGTGAAACAGACTCCACCTCTCATATAGTCACGTGATTACGCAGTGCACTATAGCGCAGTCAAGTCGAACTTGATTTACATGACGTCCACCGTGACCGCAGTGAATATTCACAGCTTGGGTGACTTTGGAATCCACAGTGTGGCCCATTCTGTCAACATCCACAGTGGTGGCGAAACATTATGACACCGTCAGAAGGTATAAAACTCCCCTCAGTTTTGGGGTAAGACATCCAGAACTCGCCATAACTCGCCATGTCAGACCAGATTACCGAAGAGGAGCTCCTCGCCCTTATGGAAGATATGGAAAAGCATCGCCATCCCTCGAGGGCGCCCATCAAGTTGGACCGCATTGCCAAAGAGATAAACGTTATCGGCGACACCCTATTTTACCATATATTCCATCCAGATGTTACAACCTACCTCTCCCTCTACGACAGGATGGCGGCTCTGATTGACAACAAGTGTCTCACCGCAGAACACCGCCGCTGGGTATGTATAGTCCTTCCCATATTATTTTATCCTGCGTCTCACAACCTTCATGCTAGATTCCGGGAATGTTGCGGGTATCGGTTTCATTATAGCATCCCTGTGTTGCTCGAAACTCACTTCATGATAAAGATGGCCAACATGTCCTTTCGTGACATGATGTGCGCAGCTCTGCAGCTAGCGCGCGACCACAAACTTCCTGGCACTTATCCGAACGAGTGGTTCGTTGCAGACTACTTGAACAAGCTCATCGATCGCTGCCTAGCTGCTCCCCACTTAAGTGACGTCTACCGTACGTACACCCGCCTCATTCTTGATTATCAATACTTGACTGCTGCTTCAGCCCAGATCGACCAGCTGAAGTGGGAGATTGAAACATACAGCGTATTTCGCACCATGGTACCCGACGAAGATATTCTCGAGCGTTTGGGCATCAAGCCTGAGCCCTTGGTTGCAGAAGACATCGATACTCCCGATCAAGAGCCGGACACATGGCGTCGTGAAAATACCCCAGACATCGTTCTGCGGGGATCATCTCCTCTTCCCGGTTCAGATGCTGCCTTCCCTCCTTTCACACAAAGCTCTTACACTGTCCTTGATACCACTCTCCTACCAAAGTTGACGCGGGAATCATCTCCGTCCGAGCCAGATGTTGTTTTCACTCCTTTCACGCAAAGCTCTTACGCTGTTCTTGATTCCACTCTCCTACCGAAGTCGACGCGTCGTCTGACAGCCTCGCAATCATTTAATGCGGCGCCAACCTCGGAGTCACAACCCAAAGAGGGCCTTCGCGTTCCATTTTCCCGGACCAAATCACTTTCCGCGCTACTTCCTCCCCAAGTTCAACGTGAAGCTTTGACCTTCCTTGGGCCGCTGACGGAAGAGGAGGAGTGATGACAACGAGGTTTTACTCATATCGTGTTTATATTTCTCATCTAATTCCCTACCTATCAACACTTGTACTACCCATCACATCATCCAATTCTTGTCTGTAAGCACGGGCAGGATCGAGACTTTGGTAGATCTTGCCATGAGGAAGCAGTGGGCACATGCCACAGAGTCCATCAGAACCTAATAATTAGCTTCGAGAGGGAGACGAAACTCTTCTTTGACGAAAGTTGGCGAACGGCAAAGGGATGCCGCCCCAACCCCAACGGTACTATGTACTGTTGGTGCCAAATCTTAGTCGCTGTAGCAAGGTCTTCCGTAGCACTCATGCCTTTGTAACTATCTCCTTAACACGAAGGACCACTACACTAATAAAACAGAACTACAAGCAACATAACCGTAGGGATGTACTATGGGATGTACTATGATGGTACTAATCAAAGGCCTCCTCCGCGCTCTTGCGTACCAGACGTCGTACCTTCTTCTTATATGCTAAAGTGGCACGATCAGCACCCCAAGTCATTCACTGATGCGATGAGCAGCTACACACCCAGTAAGTCTGTGCGCACTTCTTTAGCAGCATCCACATTAGCCGGGCTGTCCGTGTTTGGGGTCTCAGACGATAGGAGCGAAATGACGCTCATAAGCTGCACGAAAAGAGTTCAGATTATAACGGAACAAGCCAGACGAGAAATAAACATACAATCGTCTCCACGGTATGAACAGGCATCCATCGTTCCCCAGCATCTTCATACCCGTACTGATCGTCGCCCGGAGCATGCTGCAATCCGTCTGTGAGCCCCGATCGCCAGAGATGTCGAACGAGGAAGGACGTACCAAGATGGAGATGCAAACCACGCCATCGGCATAGACTATACGCATAAGGCTCAGATCACGCGATATGTCAAGTGCACCCGTGGCTTACTGTTGGGGTGCCACATGGGCGTGATGAATCGCATCTTTGGCGGTTGCAGAGGGTACTCCAGCGGGAAAGTCAATCGAGCCTTGAAAAACCCTCCCTCGCTAGATCCAGTAAACGATCAGGACAATGAGCCCATCATCATGAGGGGAAACGTACTAAAGGGTGTCTGGAGGCCTATCATCATGCACGACCCCTCAGCACGATTGAATGACCTTTTGAAAAAAGGGACTCGAGTACTGACCCGATAATCATGATTTCCCATTCATAGAGATTGTTGTCATCGACAAGTCCTTTGCCCGGAAGTCTGTCAGGAATCGGTTGAAGATCAAAGTCAGGGAGAAAGGCTGCCCGCACCTGCAGAGAAACCCTCGACCGGGTGCTTGGTGAGCTCTGTGAGCTGCCTGCGGAGGAGAAGGGTATTGGACGGTTGCGGAGTGGATGACTTTGACATCAAAGAATATTGATAAAACCACAGATAGACGAGGATGTCGATGAGTGCGAAGCAGGGGATGTCAGTGGTCACAAGGGGTCTACTAAGGTGGGGGCGTGGGAACTGGAAGTTGTAACGCGTATATAGCCTCCTAATAGCAGACAAGCACCAAGTTTGTGTTATTTTCAAGGACATCCGCTAGTCGCGTATAATTCTTTGTAGAAATGCAGCTACCGTACTCGACTTCGAGGGGTTTTTCTTTCTCTCCTTGGTAAATGTAGTCTAAGTATTGGGACACAGGACATCACAGGGCTCACTAGCACTGCTGAACAGGACCATCGTGGTATGCTTGTTTTGAACGTACCGGCGACTGAAGTTCAACTCACTTGTAAAAGTAAGATGGCGATGGCTGCAGCACAGAACGCTTGACGATCAACCTCATGCAAATGGGCTATTTAGCTGCATAGCAGTCTCGCCATGTAGCGAGTCCTGTGTGCATCTATGAGTCCTGTCTAGTCTCAACTCTTCCCTTACATCGACAAACTCTGACACATGGGATTCAGAGATAGGTCATTCTTTCTCTAAGTTCAGAAGGAACGACCTGTCTATGAATTCCATGAATCCTTACGCATGTATTATTATCGACAGGGCCGCTATCTAGCCTCGCCCAGACGTGTCGGGGGAGATCGGACTGTATGTAGGGTCCGAATCGGCCTGCATAAGAAGGGTCAAATATTCTGAATCTTCAGCAGGGTTATTGTACTTGCATTCACAACGCGGTATCGTTTAGCCTTCGATTGATACTTTGCGGGCTGTGCTAATTACTCATGAGCAAGTTGAACTTGGAGTCTCTTCCGATGCGCACGCAAGGTAGCGGACGTAACCAACTATACCTAATTTGGGTCGTGCCTATACGATGTCTTCACCACCATGGCTCTTGACAGTGAATACATATGGGCTTTGCTCAAAATCTCGTTGGACAACAAACAATCCACGTACATGAAGAGTTCTCACTTGCACAGGGAGTATCATCATAGACTTGCTGGCCAGTTTTCCAGTATGTACTATGCATGTGCTGTCAATCGGTTCACCTGCCAACGATGCCGCGGTCTGTCGGACTCCTAAGAAGAAGCTCTCCCGTAGGGGGTCGATCATGATCTCGGTGAGTGCTCAAAGTCGTGCTATCAGGGTTGATTGCTTCTCCGCAGGCTATAATAGCTTTTAATAGAATGCCATCAAATCCAGCTCGATCGCAGCAGTTTGAAAAGGAAAGACTCAGCTTTCGGAGCGTTCGCTACTTTTCACTGTTCAATCTACTCCTTTGTTGGCGCGAGTCCCTTTGTGCTCGTATTGCGTCCCGTCACGCAGACTCGGGCTCTTTCTAGTCTCCAATCCTCGACTTTCTACCGCGCTTTTGTGAATCAGTGCAATGTATCATGATGGACACTTTGTATTTGTCTATCCGATGCTCGCCCGTCAAGTCCATTATCATCTTGGTGAGTAAGAGTTCAATACCGTCTTCCATGCTCTCCAATTTCTTGCGCAGTATCATCACTTGTCTTCTTGCTATGGGATATTGTGGTTACTTCGCAGAACGAGATGAAGCATATATGGTCGTACGTCTCAACAATTTAATTATAAGCCACCTGTAAATATATGCTGACTACCTTCAGGAAACCTTGGAACTCATTTTTCAAGTGGTTATACTTGTATCTGCGGTACGTCAGTCTTGCAGCGCAAATGTAAGCATGTTCTTTTTGCGGCATTTTATGCCCGCTGAAACTATCGATGTGCAGATTCCACCAATTTGCTGTCCCTTACCTTAACAGCGGACTCGCTTTAAGGTCAAATTGTGTTGCATGGTATGCCTATACTGCCATACTTGTGCAGCTCCACATAACCGCTTTCGAGACCATTTTGGCTGTCCGAGGTAGGCACTTTTCTGCTCTCAAACGCGTGTAGTTTGCAGCCAACCATTATCAGTATATGCGTTATTCAACAGAAGTCGCATTATCGCTATAATATTGGGGTCGCAGATGACGGTCGAGTATATATTGCTCGTGGTCATGGTCGGCATATATTTCCCCCGGATTACCATTATCCCGTATTGCCTTCTCTCAGCACCGCCGTATCAGATAGTATACCACACGCAAGTCTTACTTTTCTCGTCCTATCCACCACCTTTGTAAACAATGCCTCCAGGACGGTCGTGCTTATCACGCAGGCCACACTTTTAGGTCTTACTCTGTTTAAACACACCCTTGCCAAACGTGCCGGATGGGGTAGGACACCACTATTCTCCCTCGTGGTTAGGGACGGAACGGCTGCATTTTTCATTGTATGCGGTACGAGATTTATCTCTGACATTGTCGTTCGAGCTTTACTTCTGGTGGTTTCACACTCTGCAGTTATCTTCCTCAATACCGCTTCATTTTGCCAGCTCCGTGACGAGCGTACTGTAGTCATATTCTTGTGAGCATTATCCGCATTACCGGGGACCGAGTTTTAACACTTTGGTTAGTTGGATAGTCTCGATCATCTCTTCATGTGTGAGTTTCGCTCTGCTTCGCTACTGTTGGACGAAGAATTTGACCTGAGCATGAATCTGTAGGGCTGCCGACTCATAGTCAATATGCAAAGTCTGGTAGTCGATGAGAATGGACCATGCTCTCATATTACCTCACAGATTGAGGTTGAACCGTCTCAAACATATTGATATTGCAATTAATGTGATTCCTTCGTGCCATTGGGCAGCTCATAATTGTTCCGGACGCGTCCCTGCAAAAAACTTACCAGCAGGTAAGCTTATCGGTTAAATTGGGGGCAAAAATTATTCCGCTTGCCGATCAGGGGTTACGAAGAAGCGGACTCCGAGTTAGATCCTCTCAGATCACTTTCTCACAGTTGTTCCGGGCCCAGGGTCCCAAAAGATAGGCTTGTAATGATGATTTGATGTGCCTTTCACAGCGTGCCAGTTTTCAACAAACGGGTCCACAATCAACCAGCCCACCACGCAACGCCCTCAATTTGATATGCGGTATTTAGTGTCTCAAGATGCGGGATAGTCTACATAATACTCGGGTTTTCAAATAGTCATTGCGATATGCACTTAGTAACGTTTCGTTCTGAAACACATTAATGTACTAATTCGATTATTTAGTCAGATTCCTCTCCTTGATCTACAACTGGCTATTAGCCTGTAGGTTTTGAAACGCAGGTCAAACGTGTCTGGACGAACGCATCATCGTACGGGCCCTTTTTGGGAAAATTGCAATCAAGAATGAGGTTTCTCTTTAGTCTTGATCCAGCGTTCTGGACCTTCGGCTTCTTTGTTCTGGGAAGCGCCAGCAGTGTTGTTTTTGACTCCGCTTCCCAGACGTCTGGTTCGAGACTAGTTTATCTTGTACCTTCGGTACTTGTGCTGCGTCCCGGAAGTTAGAACTGTCCACTCGGGTGTCACAGAATATCAGTCATAATAATACTGCCTAGCGTGAGTACCTATTACGATGAGTTCATATTCAAATTACTGTACAACGGTCAACAGTGTTGTCTGTCTGAGGCTGCAAGTGGTAATATTTCTAGACGTACTAAGTGGAATATTTAATGATGCAGGTGTCATCATATTGCTCTCCTGGTCGGCTTCAGGTTTTTTTCGGTCAGTGAATGCGGCGTATGCCGTCGCCACGAGTGAGTACTCCATAAGATATTCATTTTACTCTTGTCTATCAAGCTGGTCTGGATGGGCCATTGCCATACATTATTGAAGCATATTCTCGCAAAGGCGCAGACAATTGGGAGACTCATCAGCGTCCCTTCTTCAAGCTTATCAAGTTCCGCCCGACGGCTGGTGTCGTATTTCGCCGAAACTTAATGGCAGATTTCACTCTCACCATGTGTGACTTCCATATATGTTTTTAAATGCGAACAAGCTGCAATTGGTAAGTAATAACAGTGATTCCAAACCAGAGGTTTCAGCTCGGGTTATATTGGATCGATTTTACATTCTGTAGCGTATGTACCTCAAACCCTTTGGCTACTAAGCAAGAATGTGCGTTTCGGATCCGATTCCAATGTATGCCCACAATTTGTAGTGATCTACATTAGGCTAGCCTGTCGAGGAGACAAACCGAGAGATCGGACAATTGCCCTAGATCTTAGATCCTATCCCTGAGTTAGGTTTTCGTGCGTGATAGCACACCACCGACTATAGGGATGACGAAAGTTAAACTAGGAAGGTCTGCATCAGTAATGATCATCATGATATGCAGCACGCTTGTCGTCCCTGCATTATTAGATTGCTATGTTTCTCACAACGATACCCTCCGAGCCAAAGAAACGCACTAGAAACTATAGTGACCTTGGTTATTCAAACCATTGTTTGAGGAGACAGTGGATTAGGTAAAATAAACGGTTATGGCCACACCCGTTTTCATGGTGAACTCAACCAGATGACGGTTATTGGTACCGTGCAGGCTGGTTAATATTACCCATGTAGCGGGTGATCCAGGTGGTAGTTTTCACCTGGTTTCTCCGCGCGTGTCCTGGCGCGTTACAGTTTCTGATCGTCATTTTCAATGGTCTCGGGAGTCCGTGAAAACGATCATCTGGTGTGGTAGAGTGGTGGTCAGTCGACCGTGACGCCGCTACATTATGTAACTTTTGATATTCACTCTCGAAAAAGGAAATTTGTCATGTCACTACTTCATTCCGAGTTATCACAATCCCTGAGTGCGACCACTCTCGCAAAGGCATCGTCCCAGGAGAAAATCTTGCGAAGAAGGGTCGATTATAGGTCTAATGGCCATTGTTGGGGAGGAGGAGAATGATTGGGAACAGCTAAACCGCACGAACTGGCGTGGCTTGGGACTCGCCGATCCAATCAAGACGGTCGAGGTACTTTTCGGTTTTGCGCCTGCTTCTTGTTCTCTCATCATCCACACCTCAGGACAAATGGTTGTTATTGCCTGCATTCCTAAAAGTCAAAGGTTTGGTCAAGCAGCACATCGACTCCTTCAATTATTTTGTCGATGTGGACATCAAAAACATCGTGAGGGCCAACAACAAGGTCACCTCGGATGTCGATCCTCGCTTTTGGCTCAAGTACACGGACATTCATGTCGGCTTTCCAGACCGCACAGATTTGGACGCGATAGACAAGAGTATCACACCGCATGAATGTCGGTTACGCGATATCACCTATAGTGCTCCGATTCTTGTCACTATTCAATACACTCGAGGAAAGAACGTTGTGCGCAGACCTAACGTTAACATCGGACGACTGCCTATCATGCTGAGGAGTAATAAATGTGTCCTCACTGGTAGAAATGAAGCACAGTTGGCTCGAATGACGGAGTGTCCCCTTGATCCTGGTGGTTATTTTGTTGTCAAAGGCACAGAGAAGGTTATTCTTGTTCAAGAGCAGCTGAGCAAGAATCGCATAATCGTCGAAACCGACTCTGTCAAGGGCATTGTGCAAGCATCGTGTACTTCGTGAGTCGCATCCTTCGATTTTGACCTCTGTCGCTAATATACGTAAAAGCTCAACTCATGGTGGACTTAAATCCAAAACCTATGTTGCCACGAAAAAAGGGAAGATATATCTTCGACATAATTGCGTTCATGAAGATGTCCCGATCGTTATCGCGTTGAAAGCGCTTGGTATCCAGTCTGACAAAGAAATCCTTCTATTAACTGCTGGAAATACAGAAGCTTACAAGATTTCTTTCTCTGCCAACCTCGAGGAGGCTGCTAAGCTAGGTGTATTCACAAGACATCAGGCACTTGAATGGATAGGATCCCGCGTAAAAGTCAACCGAAAAGTTGTCGGCCCGCGACGACCAACCTGGGAAGAAGCTTTGGAAGCACTTGCAACCATCGTCCTGGCTCACGTTCCTGTGATAAGCTTGGATTTTCGATCCAAGGCGATCTTCGTGGCTACCATGACTCGCCGAGTTTTGATGGCGATGGATGATGAGAAAATGGTCGACGATCGAGATTATGTTGGAAACAAACGATTAGAACTGTACGCAGTCTCTCTTCTCCTTTTACGCTTGCTAATGAATTAATGATATCTAGTGCGGGCCAGTTACTTGCATTGCTGTTCGAAGACCTGTTCAAAACCTTCAACGCCAATCTCAAATCGGCGATTGACAAGGTCCTTAAAAAACCGTCAAGGACTAACGAATTCGACGCTTTCAATACGATGCAATTTCAGGGAGACCACATAACCGCCGGATTCGTTCGTGCCATTTCCACTGGGAATTGGTCTTTGAAAAGGTTCAAAATGGAGCGTGCAGGGGTCACGCATGTTCTCAGCAGACTGAGCTTCATATCTGCTCTTGGGATGATGACACGCATATCTTCCCAATTTGAAAAGACCAGGAAGGTTAGCGGACCTCGTGCTTTACAGCCTAGCCAGTGGGGTATGTTATGTCCAAGTGATACTCCGGAAGGAGAAGCATGTGGATTAGTCAAGAATCTTGCGTTGATGACGCACATCACCACTGACGTAGAAGAAGGTCCGATCATCCGTCTGGCCTTGATGCTTGGTGTTGAAGGTGTGTTGCGGATCGTGTTATATATATATCTAATACGAGCTGCACCGCCAGACATCAGCTTAGCCACAGGTACGGAGATATACGGACCGCATACCTTTGTGGTAAACGTGAACGGCACAATCATCGGATTAACTCGATACCCTATGCGGTTTGTAACAAACTTCCGAAGACTGCGCAGAGCGGGCCGCTTCAGCGAGTTTGTCGGTATCTATGTAAATCACCATCATCGTGCCGTTCACATAGCAAGCGACGGTGGACGAATTTGTCGACCAATGATCATCGTCGAGAACGGGCGCCCGAGAGTCACGTCAGAACACATCACAGTAAGGTTCCTTACCCTATTGTTGACGATCAAGGCGGATCGATAACATTGTGCTTTTCTTTAGCAACTCAAGCAAGGCACTGCATCATTCGATGACTTCCTCCGAAATGGTCTCGTGGAATACCTCGATGTGAACGAAGAGAACGATTCGTACATCGCACTCTATGAATCTGATATCGTCGCTACGACCACCCATCTAGAGATTGAGCCATTTACTATCCTGGGTGCTGTCGCCGGTCTTATACCGTATCCCCATCACAATCAGTCTCCTCGAAACACCTATCAATGTGCTATGGGTAAACAGGCGATAGGCGCAATTGGCTATAACCAACTCAATAGGATTGATACGCTTCTCTACTTATCTGTGTATCCGCAACAGCCGATGGTGAAGACGAAGACTATTGAACTTATTGGGTATGACCGCCTACCGGCTGGTCAAAATGCCACAGTTGCCGTGATGAGCTATTCTGGGTATGACATCGAAGATGCCCTTATTCAAAATAAAGTTGGCTGTTATTTCCTGATCTGTTCATCATACAAAAACTGACTTAATGCTTGATGCACAGGCAAGTCTCGATCGTGGTTATGGAAGATGTCAAGTCCTGCGCAAGAACGCTACTCTAATCCGGAAATATCCAAATGGCACGTGAGTACGGTTTCTGTCCTTCGCGTCTCTTATCTCATTGTCATTTTTCAGCTTTGATCGGCTGGCAGATGCTCCTGTGGATGAGAACGGGCAAACTCAGAAAAAGTATGACATCATTCAACTTGACGGTCTTGCTGGCGTTGGCGAGAGGGTTGACCCGGGGGATGTCTATGTCAACAAACAAACGCCAACGAACGCCAACGATAACACTTTCAGTGGACAAGCCGCCGCAGTCCCGTACAAGAACGCTCCAATGTCCTATAAATCGCCAGTCGCTGGTTACATCGATAAAGTCATGATCAGCGATACCGAAAACGACCAAACCTTGATCAAAGTCTTGATCCGGCAGACTCGGAGACCAGAATTGGGTGATAAATTCTCATCCCGACACGGGCAGAAGGGTGTATGTGGTCTGATCGTAAATCAGGAGGACATGCCCTTCAACGATCAGGGGATTAACCCCGGTAAAGCATACGCGTCCCTAGGAGCTGTGATCACATGGTTAACTTCGGGTCAGATACCATCATGAATCCCCATGGATTCCCTTCTCGAATGACAGTCGGCAAAATGATCGAACTTTTGGCCGGAAAGGTAATCCAGAACCAAATCTTTCGCACAAGTTCGATGAGCTCACTCCCATGGGCAGGCCGGCGTCTTAAGTGGTAAACTGCAATATGGTACAGCATTCGGCGGCTCCAAGGTACAGATGCTAACGCTATCGCTGACTGAACTTTGATGAGCAAATTCTCTTACCACAGGTGGAAGACATGTCCCGGATCTTAATTGAGCACGGCTTCAATTATGCTGGCAAAGATATGCTCACGAGCGGTATCACCGGCGAGGCTTTGGAAGCCTACGTGTATTTTGGTCCTATATACTATCAAGTACATCGATTCGCTGCATTATATATAGTTCTGCTAACCAATTATCTCACAGAAACTGAGTGAGGGAATTTCCCACGATACCCCTGTCCAATGACTGACTTCCATGCGCCACAGAACACATGGTAATGGACAAAATGCACGCCCGCGCCAGGTACGACCGAGTGATCCTGAGAAATGTTGATAACTTATGACTGACTTGTCGACTTTTCTAAGAGGGCCCCGTGCAACTTTGACGCGACAGCCTACTGAAGGTCGGTCCCGCGAGGGTGGTCTGCGGCTCGGAGAAATGGAGCGGGACTGTCTCATAGGCTATGGTGCGACTCAGCTGTTGCTTGAACGCCTGATGATTTCTTCCGATAAGTTCGAGGTGAATGCTTGCCAGGAATGCGGTCTCATGGGGTACAATGGATGGTGTACATACTGCAAGAGCTCGAAGAAAATGGCTAAACTCACTATTCCATACGCTGCAAAATTGTTGTTCCAGGAGGTTCGTCCATAACTCGCACACTACGTGTCAAGTATTGATTACCTGTGCAGCTGATGGCAATGAATGTCGTTCCCCGGCTCATCCTTGATGATGCATAACCCCTGTATAACATGATACACAACCATCACGCCATGTAACCATTAGGATTATACTTATTGATTGACAGATACTGCTAGCTAGCAGCTAATGCAGTACGGGGCTGAATCAATCATGTTTTGACTTCAGAAAACCCGACTGACATGTAATAGTGCTACAATAGCTTAAAGCCGATCTCAAATGTCAAACCTTACTTAGTTACTTGAGACTGGGAAATGTAGGAAATTTGGGCGACAGTTTTAGGCAGTGCTCTCCACTGCATCCCCCGCGACCTCCGCCGATTTTCGAAGCTCTTGAGAAGGAACTGAGCATGTTATTCAAGAGAGCTTAAGATGGAAATTACCTCGACTGTCCGACAGTAGGGAACTTCTGCGGCACCATGACTCCGCTGAGGCAAGAGTGCCCCCAGGATTTGGGACCGCTCATCTTGTCATGCCTAGCCGCATCTTTCACGCAAAAATCAAAAACGGATCGGAGAGGCACTCTCACAGCCACTTTAAAGGAAAGACTATCTTCATTTGTCTATGGTCTGCACCATTCCACTTCAAGTTTGCTAACATGAGCAGCGTGATCCAAAACACGTCCGTCCGGCTCGGCGACATCGACCCCGGCACCATAGCTTACCCAGCTGACACTGGACGTGCACAGCAGCGATTTGGGGCTGTGGCCGTTCTCGCAGGGACTTCAATACGAATTTCGCCGCCACTTATCTTCCTATCAACAGGCGAAGGACCAAGACCAAATGCCAAGGGCACCATATCTTGAAGCTATGGAGTTCTGCTACGTCACTAGTAATAGGCACAACCAAGTCTGCCAAGATTGTCTAATTTTCCGCAGCTTCGCTCCCTGTCGGGGATTCAACACCGCACACTAGTAAGTAATCCTAATCCCAGGGAAGACCCTGACACGCAGTCGCAGAAGACCAAACCCGCGAATGCTATTGGTAGCTGTGAGATAAGGGGTATCAGTTCTGTTAATACCGTACGTGTCAAGTGAAATGATAGTATCGATTGATTCCTAATTGATTTTTACATACCTCGCACGGCGATGCACAACTTGAAGTAGAGATTCGTGCCAGTGCCTGCTCGATGTCGTTATCGTAAAAAAATCATCACATTTACGGGACAGATAAGACCAAGCAACGATGCAGCTTTTATTTTTTTATCTATTCGAGATCGTGGAAACTGCATGAACTCAATACTCAAGAATCTACATCGGCGTCAACGTACTGGCATGTCAACGCTAGCTGGGTCTTTACGAAATCTGTGGGGTTGCGGGGTGGGAATGATTCGACCCTTGGTTGTGGCAAAAATCAAAGCTAATCGAAGGTCTTTACGGTTGTATCGGTCATATCCAGCCCCGCCGTATTATTGGTTGCTCTAGGATTCATGCATGATGGAACCTAGATCCCGGTCGCTCAAATCGTTTCCGGAAACTACGGACCTAGGCTCAAATCTCATTGCAGAAACGTGTCAAATTTATGCTGCGTCTCGCAGCCATGTTGTTTTCAGCAATGTTTCATTTGACTGCACACATTCATGTACCAGGTTCCTGGTCCTGCATGGCTATACTGCGTAGGCTATACACTCAGAGCACCCCCTAGCCTGCATGACTCAACTCTCCATTCTAGGATACGTTTCTTTGTCTCCAGGGCTACGGAGCAGAACTTGATTTGCAGAACCAGTCCAGCAGGTATCCAATCAAAAGCCAGCCCACTAACGACGACTCCCGTAACTCGCGGATCAGCTGGTCATACGGAGTTGTCGGACCACCAGTACTGTTCTCCTGCAGTCAGTGCGGTGGAGTAGCCTTCTTTAGCTTGTTCTAAGGGCAAGGAGGCGTTCTTTTAGACACGTGGTATATTTTGCTTGGTATATTTGTACGTATCTCGAAGCGGGTTCAAACTCGGAAAATGGCTCCGCCAAAAATTCGAATAAGATTAAACAAGTATGCATGCATCACAGTTCCTTTCCTGCCTGAGGACTCGGACAAACGTAGTATTGCGTATGTTGTAAACCTGTACAGTAATAAGAAAGGTAGATTTGTGATTTGAGAGTGGGGTTCGCTCAGTAGAGTTGATTCACATAGGGACCAAGCCCTAATATAGAAGGAACGACTATCTTCATTCTCTTAGGGTCTGCCTACGGGAGACTAGGTTCAAGCTACATATGGGTTGAAAATATCCTCGATCGACTACCAAATTATCTATCAACATCAGAAACGCCACAAGACTTCACGAGCATCACAAGACAACAAGACACAGCAACCGTTGTGGATAGCTCTCTGGGGTCGTTGATGTGATGGAATACTGCTAATTACAGCGAGGGCGCCTGCTCTACGCTTACCCAACCGAATGATGATTGGTTATTACAGCACATCTGGTTCCTGTTTTTTTCCCGGTGGGAAGCTGTGCCCGAAGTCGCCGAGGGCATCTACATTGGACACCGAGGACAACGCTGCCTCAGGGTAAACAGCTGACGCAGGAGCATCATTCGGTCCGTATATTATTGGATGAGAGTACGTACAGCTAGTGTTCAAGTCGCCGCTCACAAACGATTTTTGACCCTAGAGTCCGAACGATACGTCATCGTAACTCTTAATTCAGCTAGACCTTAGGGCGTCTAAGGCAATCAATGAATTCCGGATCTTTCTGAGGCAAACCTTGCTGTGCTTTTAGTTTTCCACTGACGTTTTGGGAAACAGTGGGGGCAACGTGTTGCTTGTTTTTTTGTTCCTATTTACAGTACTAGTAGCATCATTCCACGGGACATTAACGCACGCAAATTGGATAGAACACCGAATAACTCATCTATCATCATATAAAATTTCTCATCGGTTCTAGAATACTTTTATGCATACAGCGCACGATGATAGGAGAGCAAAGCGAAAGGATAATTGTTATTTTGTCACACAATTGTCACGCCGTGGGAACATCAAGCCTTATCAACTAATTCTGTCACGCTTTGAGTAGAAATCATGAATAGCGGCCTCCCCCTACAGCTTCAGACCTGGAAAATGGGCAACCGTGTGGGACGGCTATTGGCAGGGATCACTGAAATTTTCGGAAAAAATGACCCGAGGGATGTACTTGCGATCGTTCATGTCATGTTGCCAGAAATGCTTTTTGAGCGGTATCATCATTTACGATGTAGTCATTAATTGTAGTACCCTCCTGACTTTTCGGTTTCCCAACCCTGCGGCAATCCGATTTTTTAAAATAAATCTAAAATATTGCTGGGTAGAGTAGACATTGAGCAAACCTATCGATAATCAGGATGTTGCGACTCGAAGTCTCGTTGACTGACTGCAAATATTGTTTGAACGAAAGTTTGGGCAATCCGATATAGGCGCCGTTGCGTGGCCCAACGTTGACTCCAACATCTTCCTTCCTTCCTTCATTTTTCTCACCATGAATTCAAAGGGCTCCAGTAGTGCAACTGCACTCCGACGACTAATGACTGAATACAAGCAGTTGACCTCAGGAGGTTGATATTTTGGCGTCTTATCAATCATGATATAGAGATCGGTACTCACTGGATTTCCAGGCTCGCCCGATGACATGTTCACCGCAGGTATAGCAATCAAATACATGCGAGAACCGTTGATAGAAACCCCCGATATCTCTCAGGACCAATCTCGGAGTCGGATTTTTTCACCTGGGAGGCGTTCATACGTGGCCCACGAGATACGCCATTTGTAGGTGTCCCTGCGACATCCTCTCACAAATTTGTGCTTGATCATAATCGGCGATACAGGAGGATGGCATCTTTGTTGCCAAGCTGACTTTTGTAAGATAACAAACGACCATGTTCATATCACACAACGTAACTCAAGGGTCGCTCGAACCAATTTGCAGCCACAGGACTATCCGCTATCCCCTTTCAAAATGAGATTCGACCCTCCGTTATTCCATCCAAATAGTGAAAACATACCTCCTCAATGGATGTTATCACCGACTGATTACGCTACACAGTTTATCCGGACGGAAATGTCTGTATCTCGATCCTCCATACGCCCGGGGATGACCCTACCATGTATGAACAAGCATCCGAGAGATGGAGTCCTGTGCAGAGTGTTGAGAAGGTCATCTTGAGTGTTATTTCCATGCTTGCCGGTATGTTTACCGATCTAGCCCTTGCTCTGCCTTCCCTTGATCGATGATGTCTCGATTGATAGAGCCAAATTTGGAGAGTGGAGCTAACATTGACTGTTGCAAGTTGTATCGGGAGGACAAAGCAGTGAGCGCTGAATCAGTCATGTCACACCCCAATTGTGTCTCACATCCATTCCGCAGGAGTACGAGAGGCTGGTCAGGGAATCAATTAGACAACAGTTAGGTGTATGAGTAATGTGATATGTAACACTAGAATATGATACGTTTCCAGCACGCTCCTTGGATGCTTGAACTAATTTACTCGAAATAGGGTTATACAGAATGACGAGCCTTAATGTATGGCGTTGACTGGAAACTACAGATCTTGAAATATCATTGCGAAAGGGCACGACGCTTGAAGACTCTGACGTCGTATTCTGGGCCCGTCTTGCCAAATATATGGCGCTCAACATACTCATTGCGAAACATCCCATGAGAGTCCACCGTATGCAGTACACGGATGAAGTCGTCGAATCGGGGATACAGTCTGCGAAGTGTCTCGGGACGGAGATGGTGTGGTTTGGCCCAATGAGGCCGGCCGCCGTGGCTGAACAAGATAGCTTCAAACCGCTCGAACAGCTTCTTGTAAGGAACGTCAAAACCATAGGGCCTTCGAAAGTCTCAGGTAGTGCAAAAAAGACACAACATGGCACGTACTTGAATTGGACAATCCCAATCCAACAGGTCTTCCGTCCGTTGCTGGGGCTCAACCAGATGTCGTCACTGTCGGAGAATCGCACTTCAATAGGCCAATGAGGGCGGAGCCCTTGGGGGTCGGAGAGCTCGTGCGTCATCCAATCATGCAGATCACGAAGACAGGCTTTCGTATTTTGGTATGGAATAGCCCATTCCGTAGTATGTTGTTGGTACTGCAGTACGGGATCAGTAACGTTGGATACACAAGAAGCTTCTACCCACTCTACAATCCAGATTGAAAATACGAAAACTCTCATCGATCGCGATAACTTTAGTGTTGCATAGCCATGATGCAAAACGCCCAGTGAAAACGTTCAATGCCAAGATGTACCTTGCCGCGAAAAGGAGAAATTGCACCACGTGAAATCCAAAAAACGAATCCCACAGCCAGTTTCCCACTGGTTTGGCTGGCTAGAGGGAGATTGAGTTGATGATGGGTGCGATCTGAGCACACGAACTCACTTCTGCAGTACGATCGGCTGAAAAGATGCGCATGGTATCAGCTGCGGGGAACCACCAAAACCGAACGTGTTCTGAGGCTGTGACGAGGCTGTCCAAGGACCGTACACATTCATGAAACCCAATAGTTTGCTGAACCTCTTTGAGGCGAAACGCGGGTTCCACTTCAAGCGTAACCGTCAAGATAAGGCCGGTGCTTCCCAATCCGCATATCGATGCTATGAAAAGATCGGGCCTCTCATGGCGGGAACAGAATACGCGAGATCCATCCGCGAGCAACAACGTCAATCCCATCACATGCGTAGAAATAACACCATAGTTGATGCCGGTTCCGTGGGTCGCGGTTGTAACGATACCACCTAAAGTTTGGTCGGAGATCGAGCCGACATTGATCATCGCAAGTCCGTTACTTGAGAGTTCCGAATGGAGTACATCAAGTGTAATGCCGGCCTGAGCGATGACATATCTTTTATCTGCATGGATCTGAGAAACCGAGGAGTCAGCATCAATACTGCGCGCTTACGCGTGCTAATGATAAAGTAATGACATGTCTCAGACAGACAGTCAAATATCGGGGATGCAAAACAAAGTTCAACCGAATAACCCTAATTTATGCTTACCTCCAAAAGCCGGTTCAACTTGGTAGTGCGCAGCATGTAGCCGGTAGTGCATGCTAGGTCACTGGGACTATGACCGACTCCGACTGCTCGGACAACTCTGCCTTCGCGTCGAGCGAGTTCTAGAATGAGCTCGCAATGGTACTCTGTCTCCGGTTCGAAGATCGCGAGTGGGGAACAAGTGAATGTTTCACTCCAATTGGCGAACTTGGCATTAGAAGAAGTATGGGAGACGATAATTGGCTGGAGGAGGCCATAGAGCTGTGCGAGATCGATGGTAGAAAGCTGAACCATAGTCGTCGGCGTCGACATCACAGGAACAATTTGCGAGGAGATGAGCCATGGAGAATGTCAAGCCTTTATAAGTTTTTTTGGGTGAACGTATATGTGTCAACCGATCTCTCTGTAGGGACAGCTCTCGGATAAGTCCGATTAGCGGATATGACCGGATGTCACAATTACATTGCAATCAGTGTGTTTCCTGGACGAGGGTGGAGGAGGCGCTTGGAAGGCGATGTGCCCTACGAATAGGCACCAGGTCACATAATCCCGAGAGATCGGATTATGAGATCTCTTACACCCACAAGCTATTACTCTTAAGGTAATTTCGGAGGATTCAAGGTGAGCGCGACCCCGAAGAAGTAGATCTGATGCCATGATTTTTTGAAGCTATCTCCCCGTGGCAGCAGGTGGCAGCAAAACCCGTGAGATGAGCCCGGATCTGATTGATAAACCTGCGGCATGATGGCATGAGGAGCGTCATGCAGTTACTCAAAAGTACTAGTAGGATGTTCACATTATCAACCATCGAGGGCGACATACCTGCGAATTCATCACCGCCTCATCAGTTGGCCCATTCGTTCATCAAAAAGTGCAAATTTTCTCGTATCCCACATGCTACATGGCTATCAACAGTTGTCAATATTGCGGGCATATCGCAGCATGAAGAGACCGGTCAGCCTTGTTAACAACTCAACAACATTAAGCAATTAGTGTTCAGGAGAAAATCAAGCACCTACATTTCCGCTTCATAGAGCTCTGGTTCCAGGTTGCGTAGGCGAAGGTTCTGCCACCCTAGGCCACCCTCCCACGGAGACTCGTCTCTGCCGTGGCCCGTCCCCAAGCCAAGCGTATTTTTGGTCATTCCAGGTGACCACAAATGCATACATAAATAACAAGGGGCACTAGGGAGCACTACGGGTATTAATAACGCAAACAGAGTAGTACCTCGACATAAATGAGAACAGAACGATGCATCGCAGTCTCCATCGGAATTAATTAAGAAAATCAAAAACAACACGGCTCCATTCCTGGCCTTCATAATACAAAACGCCTCGGACCTCCGCACTATCGATTTCTAGGCCCAATTCGAATTCTGTGGCGATGATCAGGAGGAGCCATTAAGAAGCCGTGATAAACAACAAACCTGTAAAGAAGCCGTTTGGTTGGGGGATGCTGGCATTCTGCTGGAACGTGGGCAGAGAACTGAGATTGACAGTCCATTTACAGAGCTCCGTCGTTTCGCCCTTGAAAAATAGGTCAGTTATGTTCTACCGAAAACATCCGTGACGTGGCACCCACTTCGTCAGTATATCTCATCATTTTGTCAGAGTCCGAAGTATACAGCACGGCTACGAATATACAATCTGCACATCTATGAGTATGATGAAACACTTGATTATCAGTGTAGAGTTGTATCGCACCCTGTCCATTCTGTGAGAATTTACTATGGATGCAATTTAGGTGATTCAGTTATACAACTTAGCATCGTGCGCTCTCACCAAAATTTCGTCTTCAATATTTGGCTTGAACAAGACAAAGGTTAAGAAGAGAACCGTTAAAGGCAGGATATCTCTTACCCCTTTCGCAGGATAGCGCCTTTCATAACCAAGTATTGCAAACTAAAACCAAGTAATCAATACGTGACATCGCATGATCATGCCGTGATTACCGGTTGTCACAAATAGGGATGTTGGCGTTGTTTTCTTTGATGTATGCAGGGCGCTTGGCCCAGTCCTCTGCCTCGGCAGGAAGTTTGACCTAACGTACACACAATCAAGAGAATGAAGTCAATGAATTTGAAACATGGTTTGCCCACCTTCATAATGTAGGATCGTGGAGCAATCACAGTAGACACAATTGATTTACGAGCAAGTCCGTAGTGTGCGGCACCTCGCACTGTAGCTGTGTCAGCATCGGATGGGCGAGCAATAACCTTGATTCGTCCAGAAAATTGTGCCTGTTCGCGAAAGCGTGTATGGACTAATTATGTGTTTCTGACGCAATACTTGTGTAAACGCACCTCAACTCTTCGGACCAGGTATTCGCTGCCCGCGAACCCTCCCACGAGAAGCAACGCGTCGATGCGTTGCTCAACCTTTTTCGACTGTTCCTCGATCATTTCGAGTACCTATCAAAAGACCTTAGCCAATGAAGATAATCGAATTTCACGACAAAGGCTACCTGATTCACAACAGGATCAAAGACTTCTCGGCGAATCAGATTTCCCGGAATCGCAAGTTCTCCATTGATCAACCCCACAGATGAGTCATGGGGATCCTGCACATTGAAACACGTGAAGTTGAAGTATGTGTCTGCATATTATAGCGTCCCTTAAGTGTAGGACTCCAAGGCCAACATGCACGCCTACCATCATCAATCTCGCCCCGATATGCGAGTTTGTCAGTCTGGCTGAACGAGTGCATGAAATAGGCGAGACTAGCGGCGTCCAAATGAGCTGGATGATCTGCCAAAAGAGTTTTGACAAGCTCTCGGAACCGCAAATCAAGGAAGAGAGATCCACAATTTGCTCCAGACCGAGCGCACATTTCAGCTATCTCAAGGTTGGCCATTTGCCCGATGATTTTGTAAATGGCAAGATCCTATGTACCGCAAGATGGGTTAGGCGGGCGGAAAATTTTGTTAAAAATACACGTACGACTGTACCACCACCAGCGTCACATATCATGAAATTCTGGCTTGGCTTGAGCTTGTGCAAGTCCGTAAGCCGAGCACAGTGGACAGCCGCGGCTTCTGGTTCGCTGAAAGTGCGTGAGCCGCATGAGCGGAGAGCATGTAATAGGTATCGCACGTGATGATACGCAGCCTGTCGCGCCAGTGAACATCGCCGGCACGAGCGGACTGCACGAGACCAGCGGCGATAGCAGCTTCGCGCATCATATCGCATCCTTTGGCGTCCCAAGCTGCAGGGCATGTCACCAGCACATCGGCCGAGTCTGAAACAAGCAGGGTAAATAAAACATACACATCTTTGACGTAAAAGTGACCTAGATCTGCGACAGCTCCAATATCTTGAGTAATGCGCTCTTTAGCATATTCCCACAGACATGATAAGAAGTCAATGATAAGATTCATGGCCGTTTTACCGGGCTAGAACACCGTAAGTTGTGATGGTATGGAATGCAGGACGGACACAGACGGGCAATTGGGGTAGCCGAGGGTCAATTGCACTTTCATCACGAAGAGCACTCGGTTCGAGGAAAAGTTTGAACCTACAAAGCGTCTGAAATTGGCTTCATTATATTATATAAACCTCTCACCATTCACAACGTGTAGTACCAGGCATGGCACTAGCGTTCTTCGCTTCCAGCCCCCAAGCAAGAACTTGGCCATTGTCATCGTAGAGCAAGCACGTCGGCACCTTGCGGAAAGTTTCAAAGGAACCAGGCCAATGCAGAATCTGCTGTATCTTCCCAGACTCAATCCGAGATGATGCATATGCCTGTTTGCGATGAAAATTGATAGCGAATCTTCGCACAGCCATAATTTCAACTCACTACACCAGAAAAGGTAGTCCCTGCATTCAAGCGAATATAAGATTGAGTTTCCTGCACCCACAACGATGTGAATACTCACCGAAGTCAATAGAAATGGACATTTTACCCTCGTTTGAAGGCACCGGATCATTCATTGCTGAAGAAGTGTGAACAACTGCTGTGAGTACCGAAGGGGAGGCAGCGCCGTTCCTTGGCGGGACATGAGTGGGGCCAGGGTGCGAAAGAGGCGGATAATACACGGCAGAGTTGGAAGGTCCCGAAGGACTGTATGTAGCAGGGGGTGGCGTCAATGGTACACCTCCAAGGTGGTTCAAACTGGGACTCAGAGGAGCTGCTGCTAGTGTGTAGACCGAGGCTCGCGGAAGTGGAGATGGTGTGTGAAGCCAACCAGACCCATTTATGGGCTGGTTGTTCTGCTGAAGACTAGGTGGAGGAGGAGAAGAACCATGGGAGATGAGCAAATGTGGTTTTTCTCCCGGTGACTGTGCTAAATACTGAGCGCCTGGATGAGGGCCAGGTTGGTGGCTAATGATACCAGAGTTCAGAGGTTGTGGCCTGTTAGCATATTGGGTATCAGGAGGGCTGGTTGGCACCCCACAGCAGCCCATGTTGGAAGCAGCGAAGAAGGACGAAACTAAACAATACGCCCTGGACCGTCTGGAGTCTGGACTCTGGAAGCCTCACCTTCAGCGCAAACCGCTGGACCCTGGTTTGGCCCTGGTGGCAGTGCGCGCCAAACTAGCGCCCATCAGTGCATCACATCGTAGCACGTCGTACGCCCTGCACTGGCACTATTGGCTAGTAGTGCCACTTGACCATACTTACTGAAATAGTTTGTACTACAGGACCCCACAATTGGTAAAAGACAAGAAGTATGACTATGGTACATCATATAGACCAGCCTTGACCGCCCCCGGAGTCCGTGGCCGCGGCAAGAGCGGCTCATTTGAGAGATGGACTCGGACACTGATGAACAACAGCAACAGCGAGAGTAACCGCTACAAATCTAGTTAAGGTGCGGTCCCCCGATGAGACAGTCGATAGTATTATTATATGTCAAGCGCTTCAGTCTACCATGATACCGACGGGGGCGGTGGCTGATCTTTCCCGATCATCATCCTATCAGTGATGTAGCTATCCGCAGATGGGAATTTTCCCTTCAAGCTCCCAAAAGCATATGGTAAGAAATGATTAATTGACTCGGATATATGGGCCACTCACGCATGCCACTAGCAATGAATTAAAATCCATCTTGCATGTGCAGCAAGAATAGGGCAGCCGAAGACCTGCCACGATTCGGACGGACGGTATGAAAGGTATATTTTTTGTTCGCTTCTGAATGGGATTAGCAGAATCTCTCGAAGTGGTGTCAACTTCCGTACGGAATGTGGGCTCCGAGGCGATTATTTTGCAAGTCGCACGTCGTCCAGTGGTAGTAGTGCCTTCCTTTCGCGGGAAGTTCTGGCGTATCTCATCGACTCCAAATATTTTGATTGCCCTGACTTTCTTTTCGCTACATGTGTTATCTGTCCAAAGTTGCCCCAGCAGCCTGGCTCAACCAGGGGAACTATTTTTGAAATTTGAATCGCTCCCGATCCTCGAGTAGCTAGAGGAGAACTTGGCTCTGAGACCGTACGGCGTTACTGACAACGTTACTGTTGTCGATGTTTTGAAGTAGTTTGAACGATCCCGCGAACCTTTTGCATGAAGATGTGTAATTTTAAGATTGAAGGTCCGATTCAAACACTTTTACAACAACTTCTGTCAAATTTCTGTTGTTGCTTTTGTGACGACATCACTTACTAGCTAGTGAGTACGAGTCTAACAAGGTAGGAAAAGCGTATGTATTCGTGCAAGTTCTTGTCAAATTGATCAACTCCAAATCTTAGCAGCGCTGCCATGGTTGCCTCCAAAGCTGCACAACAATTAACTCATATCATTTCGTCATGGCCTGTTGATCCATTTCGTCCGAATATCCAACTCAAGAATTTCCTGAAATCCCTTTCTGCGCATCCCAAGTTGACCCCCCAGGCTGTCCAGGCTGCACAGCTGCTGCGGGACAATGCCATCCAGAAGAAGGTGCGTATCACTACATATGTTCTCAAACACAATTGACCAAACTGCATATGCCTTCCATATCCAGTACGCGCTGTCAACTAAAACTCTTCAGCCAGAATCTATGCCAAAGCACTATGAGCGGCTTGTAGAAGGGTATGAAAGAAGTGCAAGAGGTGCCGGGAGATCTTGGTGGAAGATCTTTTTTGGAGTATGGAAATAATCATACCGTTTGGGACTTTTCTCTTTTGTTGGACTGCTCCCGCATGAGTTTGATCTTATCATTCAGCCTCGTGGAACAGAAGACTTGTCGTCGCTTGACGGAAGCTCGGGGATATCCTAACGGAGTCAGCTTGCGACCGTTTTCATGGAACCAAATCAGAATCTTAGGTTCTCCGATATTGGCTTAGACCTTTCAAGGATTCAAGCAAGTTGTTCGGTTTCTTGATCTCTCTTTATGGATTTATTTTCTGGCTGTCGTTATATTTGGTGTTATCTATGGCGTTTTGTAATGGCGGGATGGTACAGGCTCCGTGCTTGGCTCTGCAGCTCCGTTGGCATCTAAATTTTCAATTTCACGCCATAATTTACATGCATCTAATGGAAGCACTTGCAACCCTGCTGGTGGCGTTGACAAGCACTCCTTGTGTGATCCATGCAAGCCATATGCGATCAATATCGTGCAGAACAGCTTGTAGGGTCAAAACGTGGGGTGCAATGCTGCTGTAACGTCACATTCGGTCCTTGTCGGATCAGCAACGAGACTAGTTGAAATCAAGGAAAGCGGCATCTTGCGTTGCGGATAGGAGGACGGCCAATACCGATCCTTTAAGAGTTCGTCAGGATCAGAACTGTGTGTACTTGGGTGGCTTGTCGTTCTCGGAAATTAAAAGCGGAACGAAGGATGCTGACGGTGAATTCGGTTCTCGCCGGATTCCGCAAAATAAATCGGAAAGAAGCGAAGCGCGATAATTGTTCCGCGGAAAAAGATCAACGCCGCAGAGTATGGCGTTCCAGGGGTTTATTTCGTTTGACAGGATAAAAAAAAGGGGAAGCCCCTTCGATGGTATTTCCTTCAAAGATTTTTGTGTCAAAGTAACTAACGGCAGGCGAGCTGCAGGGTAACCACGCTGCGGATCATTTAGTCTTCTAGAATCTCATCTTCCCCTTGGTTGGCCTGTGGCGACATTAGTGGTACCTGCGCGAGGTAGGGAGATGTGCGTACCTTATCAATCATCCTCTTGCGCTTTTCCCTGGTTTTCTGTTGCACTTTTAGGTACTTTCCCAGGGGAGACTCCTCTATTTTCACGTTGGCCTCCCACTGTTCAACCTCACCCATTTTTCCCGGGCCGAAATTGATGCCTGCGCGCAACTGGTCAATCCATTTTGCGGACTCTTCCACTCGCTCTACAAGGCCCTTCACCATTCCTGCCTCTTTCCCTAGCTCCTTGCAATTTTTGAGAGTTCGGCGGAGTGCGACAACGATAGGCACGATAACTTCAGGGAATGCAACGCTTCTGTGCACTGGGCCACTGCCGAGCCATTCTGCAAGAATGAATATTGTCTCCTCCACAAGTCCTGCCACATATACTCGTGTTTTGATGTACTGTGCAGGTGCGCGTATATGCGTTTCCATCTCGAGAGGGCGTAGCGTAGATGACTTTGGCTTTCCGGATGCTGTAAGTGTGGAAGAGATGACAGGAAGGAGATAAGGCGCTAATGGTATGTAAGTGCGCGTGTGTCGCGTCAAATGGAGCATCGAGCGTGCGATGTGCAAGTGAAACGGATATGAACGTGAATTCGAAATGAGCCTGCGAAGGAGCTAAGCATGAGGGGAAACAATCACACGTAAGGAAGACGTACTTAATGGCACCCAGGCTAACCTGCACGAGTGGGTAGATGAGGGGTTGCAGCTCGCTCTCCTGCCCTGCTCGCTCTAGCTGCGCCTGTGAATCACACGCGCGGCCTAGCACCAGCGCCCAGAAGTCGACGCAATGCGCGTATTGCCAATTGTAAACCTGTCTGTACGCTTCCTGAAATTGATTCAAGAATTGATTCATCGGCTCTAGTTGCTCAGAAGGACACACTTGCTTTTGTTTTTGTCTTCATGCCTCCACGCAAGAGTATTGCAAGTTGACGTATGTACCCGAATGCATGCTGGTAAGTTGCACCATGATCCATGCAAAACAGCTCGCATGCCGAATTCTTCATGAGCGTGATGGATGGCAGCCGGTAGGTGCTCGTAGACTTGCACGCACGGACGAGCGCCAAGTATGTACTCTTTAAAATCAATCTGCATCAAGAGGCTTGAAAGGCATCAAAGCTTGACGTACCTTGAGCACCAGATCGACAATAGAGCTTTCAGTAGAAGAGGCAAGGCGACGAACGGCAAGGAAAGCGGCTATCCGGACGTTATCCTCACCCGTGGACCACAAATCTAAGCATTTCTGCGTGGGGTTAGCATCATTGAACATACAACAAAGGACAAATGCAGAGCAAAAACCAATATAGAATTTTTAGAAATGACAGGACATCGGGACTCGCCTTCAGGTATGCCTTAACGGCCTTGCGGCTTGAAACGACGTAAGGGAGGATCTTCGCGCTCTCTGTGAGCGCAAGACGCAATGTCTCAGAGTCGGTAAGCTGTGGGATTAGGTAGACAACATTGTTGAAGTAAGACAGGGTCAGTTTTTGAAGCGCCTTTTGCTTTGTGGATTGTGTAGGTTGTTTGCTAATAGTGGATATTGGCAATCATCAGCAATAGCAGGCGTCCCAGATAGTTGATCAGAGACAGACGATAAATAAAAAGAGAAAGACGCACAATTTTCCGTTTGAAAGAGTCTTGTATGGGACATGATGGGCAAGGACAATCGGGGTATACCGCAGGGATGTCGTTACAAGTTTTAAGTACACTGTCGTGGAAGCGGTTTAATATAAACTGTCATATAGAAGTTGTGGTGCCCACCTGCGGCATTGTCAATACGCCATAAAAGAACTTGGTCGTCTTCATTCATATGGACTGCAGAGCGAAATGCAATAAGCAGTTTGCGGAGGGCTCGCAGAGAACGATGCTATGGCCATCAGGTCAACATTGCACATATGGTCGAGAAACATAGGCAACTCACCTCAAGGAGTGCTCTTTGCCAAGTTTTGAGAATGTCGGTAGTAAGGATGGGTAATTCGTCTCCTTCATCTCCTTCATCGTCACCATCATTTTCTTCGTCCATGCCATCATCCTCCTCGTCCTCATCCATTTCGTTGTCGCTGCCCTGAGTGGCGTTGAACTCGAGAAGCTCGCGGTCATTCTCCTGCAGATACTTGTAGAATTCGGGATCCTTCTCCGCGAGTTGTGCGAGCTCAAACATGTGAGCTGCACCTTGGTCTACTACAAGATAAGCAGAGCAGACGCGTAAAGTTTGTGGGTACTGACCCTCCAGATCATCTATGGAAGCAAAGGACTGGTCGTCTGCGACATCTTCCTCGTCCTCGTCTGCACTAAATTTGTCGCCTGCAGCATCATCCTGCGAGACCGTCAGAATTGCGATGATTTCACAAAAGACAAAAAAGCAGCGCCCACCTCATCTTCCTCGGCGTCATCGTCATCGTCATCATCATCATCATCCATAAACTCAGCTCCGAGCAAATCACTGACGGTCATCTTTTTCACACTTAAGCAGGATTCTCAGTATTTTGACACAAGGTCAACAGCATTTAATCACTGACTCTTTTCCTGCTTTCTTGGCTTCTTCCGCCACCACCTTTTCTTCGTCGTCGTCATCATCACCGTTCTCCTCAGAAGTCACCCTTCGCTTTCCCTTTCCATGTGTTCCGCGTCGGCCCTCAATTTTCTTCCGCAACTGCTGGTGCTTCTTCCGTGACTGGATCGATTGCTTTAGCTTGCCGCTCGCCGCGAATTTGCGGCTGGACTTGGCTGCCTTCCCCATGATTTCAAGGAAAGTGGTTTCTTCGAAACCAACAAGCGTTTAATAGAGGAGTTTAGAATGGATGAGTGTATGTACGTAGTTGGATAATTGAAGTATAAAAAAAGTATGTGATCTATGAAATTTACCAAAAGAGGCAATTACAAGGTTATCGCAAAGGAGCGCAAAGGCTACGCAAAAAATTACTTTTATCATCATGCGATAGCTGAAGGTGCTTTTGAAGTGCTTCCAACCTAAGGAAAGCAATGCTTAGGGTATGACTTCGGTATGGCTTTAACTCGTACTGTCAAGAGAGCTCAATCACGGATAATCGCACTGGCAGAAGGGTTGACTGGAACCCTGTTAAGGACTGTCACAGCGCGGAAAGCGTATACAGTGCAACTCAATCCTGGATGTAAACTTGAAGCAGACTAACATAATATTCATACCTAATAGTAGTACACCAAAGCGGTCCGACCTGACAACAATCATTGTCGGTTTTGCCACTTCCGCGGTACGGGCTACGTGCACCGACAGACATAAGGGGAAACAAAAGCTTTAACAGTAATGAAGAAGAGATCCACCATCTTCGGCTTCGTCTTAAGTCCTGGGCAGAACTCGGCAGTTCTCAATCCGTTTGGCAGAATGGTTGCGCCCTGCAGATAACAAAATTTCACGTCGGGTTTGTAGGCAGATCCTATCCCCTATCTCAGGGATCTGGGCTTCACCTTTCAAGCATCATACTAATGCATTGATCACCCACGGCAGTAATGTGGAGAAGTACTGTGGTGTCGCCTTCTTAACTTAAAGGAAGTCGCTCTCTGCAGTACATCGACGGATCAATGTCCCGAATGGCTCCACGAAACCCGTGAATAGTTAGGTGCTGAGTGATATTCTCATTATCAGACCTGTATACTTAGCTGAGTATTTATTCCAATGCGAAAACCTACTGATGACAACTTGTTGCATTTCTGAGGCGTGTCTCCACCAGGGACCAGGGTGTTTGTGATTTCCGACTCACAGGCCCCGAGGAATGAGCATCCGTTGCGAAGTTTGACATCTGGCGTCATGGCTTAACTAAATATTGTATATTTGCGCTAGCTGCAATGCCTGTAAAATCCCGTGCATGACACAGCGAGATTATTCCGTCAATCCTCGAGCGACGGGGGATTGACGGAAATCGTGGAATTCTTTACTTGTTGATGAATAAATTCCTAGTGGATCTCTCCCTACGACAACAATACGAGCTCTAGGAACCGTCCTTCGGACGTGCAGCAGCTCCCTTGATTGTTCGAGCTTGTTTATCGGGAAACGACTGTAACGGAGGCTGCCGCAACTCCTGAACATGTCATCTTAAAAGAGTACTACTGTAGCGTACTGTGCGCAGTGTCGAATTGGTTAAAAATCACGAAATGAGCATATGGTGATATTTTCCTAGTCAAACGCTGTTGAAGGATGAAATTTTGAAAGATTAAAGTTGCAATTGGAGAGCGCTCAGGCTTGTTACTGTGACGGAATCAGTCGGACCCGTGACGTCTTGAATCGATTGTGTATCTTCACTGACTACTATCATTCGGAATTGCTCTTGAAGCTTGGGGGTTACTGCAACCATTTTGGCTTCAATGTCGACAGCAGTAGCCAGCACAGCAGAAGTCCTCAACTCTGCACACAGTCTCCTCACGTCACATCGAGAGCTACTCACATACGTGCGCAACTCACAGCGGACTCATCGACGCCAGCTTCGTGCCCTTGCCTCCCCACCCAGCGATCTGCCGAATCTCCCAGTAATTGAATCTCCTGCACCGTCACCCCTACCATCCCCACCGTCATCGCCGCAACTTGCTTTGCGCACCCGCCCACAGCGCACAGACCTCCCGCCTGCCAAACGTGCGAGGATCGCCCGTTATGCAAACTATGTTCCCGAAGAAGAGACTATCCGCAATGACTACTCGCAGCGATACGTCGACAGCGGTGAGTGGCCACAGAACCGGGTTCTCGGTGCAGAGCCTTCCCGCCGTTTTGAGGAGTGCGTCCTCCATTTGCAGTTCTGGATCTGACCTCATTTTAATTGCAGATACCCGAAGCAGCAGCGCCTACTGAGCCTGAAGAAGGAGTCCGTTGATGCGCATACTGCACCTCCTTTTTATCTTCCATTTTCTCAGCTCTCTTCATTGCACCCTCAAAAGTACGACGTGATTCTCCTTGACCCCCCGTTCTCCTCATCTTTCGGCTGGGATGACCTTCAAGCACTCCCTGTCCCTTCCCTTGCGGCTGACCCTTCATTTGTATTTATGTGGGTTGGCAGTGGTGCAGGAGAAGGTCTCGAGCGTGGTCGTGAGGTTCTCGCTAAGTGGGGTTACCGCCGGTGTGAAGATGTCGTATGGGTAAAAACCAACATTAACACCAATCGCGGTCCTGGGGTGCGCAACACCTCACACTTGTTTATCTGTATACTGACGCTATCCTCATAGACAGACCCACCCACTACTTCCCTTCTCACCCGCACGAAACAGCATTGCCTCATGGGCATCCGCGGCACAGTACGTCGCTCAACTGACAGCTGGTTCGTCCATTGCAACGTCGGTGAGTCCAACTTCCTACATTACTATTCTATTATGAATACCGCGACTGCCATTCATGTTGCTTTGAGACCGTGCGTTATGTCCGACAACATGATCTTAATTTAACATACAGATACCGACGTTATCATATGGGAAGGTGACCCCGCTGACCCAACGCGCAAGCCACCCGAAATGTACACCCTCATAGAAAATTTCTGTCTTGGCACGCGTCGTCTTGAGCTTTTTGGACGGGTGCGCTCGTCCCTCCGCCGTGGGTGGGTCACAGTACTCACTGAAGGCGATGGGATCACGGTGGGGGAGCAAGCACGGACCCCAGAGGGCGATGTCGCGCAGCAATGGGACAAGGATACATGGGAGGAAGCGACTCGCCAACTAGCTTCACTAGCAGGAGGAAAATCCGTTGTGCCGAATTCGCAGGAGATCGAGGCTCTCCGCCCTAAATCCCCCATGCGTCCTGGGAACTCCGGCGTGAGTGGCGGAGTTGGCGTTGGAGTCGCCATCAGTGGTGGAGTCGGTGTAGGCGTAGGGAGTGCGGGGCTGGGCATGAACGCGGGAAATATGAACGCGGACCCCACCATGAATATGAACCTCGTGCGACGTCCGCCTTCCCAAAATCAAATGATGGTCTCGCCGATGATGGGGATGGGGATGCCTATGGATATGGGTATGGGCCTCGGGAATATGATGGGCATGGGTATGGGAAATATGGGTATGATGGGCATGGGGAACATGGGAGTGATGGGAATGGGGGATATGCCTGGTGCTGCGTTCCCTTGGGTAGGGAATGGAGACGGGATGTGGGATGAGGGAATGATGGGTGGTGTCGGCATGGGCGGTGGCATGAACATGGGGAATACCGGTATGGGTGTAGGGGGTCCGGGTATGGGTATGGGTATGGGTATGGGTATAGGAAACCCGAGGATGGGGATGGGCGGTATGGGAATGGGGCAGTGGGGTCAGGGGTACGACGGATACCAGTGATCATCAATCTTGTGCGTATGACGTTATTGATATTTGAGGAATATTAATGTCTGAAATTTGTAGAGTTATGCAGGTCATTTCACATGAATATTAGAACTGTATAGTATTCATGCGCTGTCATTCAAAGCGAGCCGGGGAAAAATAAGCAGGTATCACCGCAGGCCGCGGCAGGCGCAAGATCGCAATGCAGGCAAAGTGGCCAAGGTTCCGCAATGCTATCCAACATCTTAGAGGGACGCCTCCGGGAGATAACGCTGAAAAAATCTTTACGACTACTACAAGCACTTCGCATACATGGCATGGCCTCTTTATGACCTTTTTGGATATTGGCTCTGTGACATTTGCCATACACCGCGCTCGCCGCAGTCTGCCAGTAATAGCTAGTATTCCGCGCCTTAACATCTTCATCAATGCAGTGCAGTGGACCCAATTCTACTGTTACATTGGTGGTGTCTCCACCAAAACCACTGGCTGTCTATATCGAACAGCGGCTTCTCGCCTGCTGCACAATAAGGTTTCTTTGTTTATATCTGCCTTTTTTTTCCTTACTGTCATTTATGTTGCTAGTTGATCCGCTACACGAATCGATTCCTCATGTACAGTGTGCGTCAAGGCGCCATGGAAGTGTGCACGCATGGTATGTGGTATGTTTCCGCCCGGGCTAGAGAGAAGCTCCTCCTGTCGGATCCAAATGCGAGTTTTAAGGTATTTCTTACATAATATTTCTCCAGCCTGAACTGAACATGTTATCCCAGGACGACGGCAGGTCGATACACAATGCACCGCATACCTTTTGAAGAGTCTATGTTTGACATTTGCGTTCTAGGTTGAGGCTGAGGCTACAGTATGTCGACACAAGTACAAGCGACGAAAGGTGTTTTTCGACAACCCACAAGGTTATGCTAACGTACGTAGTTGTGATAGTATTACGTCGAGCAAAGTTTGTTCTTTCCTGATCTCTATGATCTCAGTACAAAAGGTGCCTCCTCTCTATTTCCCGCACGCCATCGCCCTGCCACTGAGAGTCTATCTGCAGCACAGCATATACTCACGATCCTTGGTCGTTTTTCTTCGTTCCTCCGCAGCACCCACGAGCCACCGCGTTCGATACCTCTCATCCAATGCACAACGCATACTCCATTATCCCTTCCTGTTGGACGCTAAAATCAACCTCATATCATACAAAGGAACACCTCAGAGGCAGAAGAGCAGTCCAGCGAAGCGGTTCAGCTAAGCGCTCCCGGCCATCGTGACAACCACATGCTGGCATCTTAACGTCATCTACCATACCTGGTGTTTCCACCATCGGTCACAACTCTGCGTCACTAAGTATCATGTGCAAGGACACTACTGATTCAGTGATTTCACCACCCGGGCGGTGCTGGCGCGGCCTGCGTTGCCCCAAGCGGCCTAATAGATGGGCGAATTATAGATTCATTGATCGGAGATGAGACCTACAGTTGTACCGTGATGAGCTGCTACTTGGTAAGTAACATTTCCAATATCTGTTCGCTGCCTTTATGATACCATTTTAAGCAGGAAACGTACCTGCGTCTTGAGACAGCCGGTATTATCAACTGTATGTTGCTCGCTCGGCGGATCATCGTAAGTCGTGAGCCTGGTTTCACTGTTTTATTTATCGCATTTGAACACCACCGCGGTAATGAGATGCCACAGGTACATACACCGGGACTATGATTAATCCCGCCTTGTTCTAAGTATGTACTCAGGCATTATTGCTGAAGCGATACTGCTCGTTCCTGATCATCTGATAACGTGCGCGCACGTGAGTGCTGGACTTGGTACTTGAGAGTGCCCATTGTACGAGATTTAAACAGGTGAGTGATATAGCAGAAAGAACTCGTGGGGTGCCACCGATATGTCGTATCGACGCATACAATCTCGTTATGAGAACGGCAGCAAGTGACTTGGCGTACCTGTTTGCTCAGAGTCAGCGGCGGAGAACTTGAGGAAGAGCAAAATCCAATCAACAATGGAAGTAGAGGTAGAGTGCAGACATCGGACGAGTCGGTCAGCGGACTTTGATGCTCGAAGGTGCACTATGATACCGACTATTTAATTACTATAGGGCTCAGAGTCTAGACCTTGATCTATTGATTACTACTTATTAGCTACAGTCGAAGCCCTCTTAACCCATACCCCTCGGTTCCCGCTCCAGGGTATGGGTTATGAGAGAGTATGGGTTTTGAGAATGTTACTAAAAATAGGCCGAAAAATTCGATTAAAATTCTGAACAAATTTCTACTATATGTCCTTGGGCATTTGGGATGTTTTTAAGGTAGTGTGAATCATATACAAGTAAAATAATCAGTGAGACGGGTGGGGGACATTGACCTGGATTCCTCCAAATGCATTTGACGTCCGAAAGAGGCCAAAATTGCTTCAAGCTTGCATGCAAGGGGATCTTCGAGATGTTCAATATACCTGTTGATGATGGATGCTGCCTGAAACATCGCATGACGCGTTGGGCAGGGCTCAAGTGGTGAGTCACTTGAAGTTGAGGCGCTCATCCATTGGAATGCCTGCCAGGTCTGCAAATCTTGTCCATTTCTGGCGCAGGACCTCACCAGTAAGAAGAAGGTCATCTGACATTGCTTTCGACACCCAAAGATCCATCATTTCGGTCACTTCCAGGTGCTGTGTTTGACGAGCCCGTTTTCCTGTGCGTGCTAGGACTGGTACCATGCTAATGGTGGAAATCAGTTCAAAATTTCGATGCGTTGGGCAAGTGTTGCATTCTCCTTCTTGGTGAAAACTGGTTTGTTTTGGGGCTATGGGTTAAGAGGGCTTCGACTGTATTTCGAGTGATCACGCTTCAGAGCATGATCAGGCACATTCCCAGCTTGGTAAGCTATGTATTTCATGATGGACCGATGTTGAACGTTGACTAGGACTAGCGGCTCTTAAGTCCTTTGCATCAAAAACATTCACCATTTACAGTGTGTCCTTGTGACGTACTTTGAACTTACTATACCACTGCCAGCGACCCCCACAGCTGATGAGCCGACTCTACTTCCGAGAGACTGACTCTGACTAGCAAGGCCTGGGCCAATGGAGTGGTAAGCAAAGTCCCATCTCCTGTGATTATTAATACTCTGCTATTACATGGTGTATCTTACTGGAGAGGTAGTTATCTAACGCGCCACTGACTGTGAAAGGATTCCTGTGCCGAACTGGCAAGCGTAAGAGGCTGTTCCAGACTTCCAGGACCTGCGTAAATCATGTCCAGATGCCACAATCCCCAGGGTCGTTAGGCACTGCCGGTGCCGCCCCTTTAAAGGTTACAATAGATCCGCCTTGGAATTCGTCCCTTACTTGAGTGCTTTATCCTTCTCTTCCAAGACACTTAACATCGCAGCTCAGAATTACATATACTACCGCATTCTAAGTGGGAGTAAATTCAAGTTCAAACATGGCGCAAGAGCATCTTGAGGTTCCAATGTTTGTCATTCGATTGATTACGAAACTGGAGAACTGACGAGTTCGAATAAGCGCGGGGATGTTCAACTCAGATGGCATTCCCGTTGTAGCCCCGGACCCCGTGGATACAATTGGCTCCAGTACTGAGTTGTGAGTCTGTCAAGTGAATACTAGTACTGACGAACTCATTCCGATTTTCACAAATGCGCTATGAAGTGATAACTGCACCTCTCACAACAGGTTCGTATTTTTTGCGATCGTCATCACACAATGTTGCACCTAACGTTCTGAACCCAGAAATAATTCTGCCCCAGTGTTAGGTGCTGACCCGGGGGTTGTTTTTCACATGCCGCCCTCCGCTCAGCAGGTCATTTCTGCCAGGTTTGTACACAAGCCATTTGGAACCCTGCTTTTCATCAGTTCTTTTTTAAAAGCCTGGATGAAATATTAGATGTCTTAAAGGATTCTACCATTGCAGTGAAAGGAGGGAAGGATATCCGCTCTAGATTCTGGGACACCCACAGAAGAGTTGCAGAAGAACGTGAGGGAGAGTTTCTGGAGCGACACAACAATGAAATGGATATCGTCCTGGTCTTTGTATGCTTTCGTATTGTGGTAATTCTCTTTTCTGTCCTAACGGTGAATAATCTGTCAGTCTGGCCTCTTTTCCTCGGTGAATACATCATTCATCGTAGCAAATGGGAAGAATCTAGTACCCAACCCGAGCGACACGACCAACGCCCTCTTGACCCAGCTGGTTCAAATTGGATTGGGTAATCTTTCAGCTGGCACAATGTCATTGGAACCAGCGTCCACTTGGTCGCCATCCCAGACAGACGTCTGGATTCAGGCTGTTGCATACGCCAGTCTTTCTATGAGTTTGCTCGCCGCATTCGGCGCCGTTCTGGGCAAGCAGTGGCTGGGTTATTACAAAGCCAGCCGCTATAGTCACGGCTCTCCCGAGGATCGTGGGAGGCGCAGGCAGATGAAGATGGACGGGCTGAATGTATGGTACTTTGATACTATAGTTCAGTCCTTTCCCATATTGCTACAGTGTTCGCTGCTGCTCTTCGGGATTTCCATCAGTGCCGACATGTGGTACAAGCAACGTTCTATTGCCTGGGTAATCATCGCAACAGTGGTATTTGGGCTTCTCTTCTATTCGCTCGCAGTTCTTGCATCATTAAGCTCGACTGCTTGTCCATACCAGATGCCATCATCTGCCGTCTTGCGGCTGTGTGGTGTAGATAGTACGTCTCTATCGTCAACCTCAATTCAATACTGACCTTCATTACTTAGAACTTCTCCAACCTGCTTTTCGATGGACTGTCAGGCATACGCAATATACACGGCGGTTTGTTCGGGGCTATGCAAGAGTATGTGCACTTGCCATACGAAGTGCGTTACATTCAGAAGGTATTGTTCATCCAGCTGTTATTGTAACCCCCGATGACTGACTTTCATCTCAAGCATTAATTGTTGCATTGATGCTCGCCTCCATCAGTATCTGGGGTCCTCCGCTATTCCTGTGGCATCTCACAAAAACTGTCGTCTTCTCTTGCATCCCGGCCTTTACAACTCGGTTGCGGTCGCTAATCAGACGATCGCTGAGTCGTTCCACTGCGCTGGACGACGAGGCACACGTATCTCTCAAAGTCTTGGATCTAACATCTAGAAATATTCTGCCCCTCGATATCCCTGATACTTCATCCGGATTGCTTGACGCACCTGCTGTAAAATGGCTGTTGGGTACCTCTACTGATCCTGAAGTTTTTCTTGCTGCTGCGAGTCTTGTACCAGAGATTGAATGGCCTTTACATCTGGACATCTCCGACATATTATATCAACTTCAAAATACATTCATGACATATTTCGACATTCAGAACCAGCTCATTCCCAGATCAAAAGAGAGAGCGATAATCTGCGCAACGGCTTTGAACCATATCTACTGCGAAAATCTCCCCCGTTCTGGACCTCGGAAACTCTTCGATCTCGAGCAGGAAAGAGAGAAATTCAATCACTTATGGAAAGTTATCGAACCTCTGGATGGCAACCTCTCCATAGTCTCTGTACTAGGGCTGCGTAGATGGGCATTTGGGGATCACAGTATCGCGCAGCTACTTGCGAAAATGCACAAGCGTGACTCCGACACAACCTTAGTGTGGTTGTTGCATATTCTGCCGTACTGTATATCACTCGAGCAAGGCGTCACACCCGAACTCGTCGACTTGAGCATCTACGTCATTGACACATTACTGTCATCCGAGCCGTCAGGTCAGATCATCGCCAACTGTGCCCTTCTTGCTTCCCAAATGCTGGGTTATCAGTTTGAATGGAAAGTACTGGCAAGAACTGAGAAAAGGTAAGTATCAACATCACCGTGTACCGATGTTGGAATCTCAACCTTTTCCCTCAGTGATGCTGCCAGAAATTTGTCAACAATCCTGGCTGTGCAATTCCAACGTCTCCTCTGCCCAAATAACCCGGTAAAACGACTCGGACACCCCCTGCACGTATTCCTCGACAACACTTCAGAAACTCAGAAGTTTCTTAGGATCATCTTCAAATTGTTTCATCTCGCGCCTTATGATGCCTGCTTCCTGAAGCGAGAGTTGATGGCGAATAATATTGCTTATTGTAGGGAGATCTTCGACCGGGCACCTCGGGAAGGTTTTAGAGCGTCGAATTGGGATTCAGACATACGGAGTATCTTGCGATTTATCGTTACAGCGGGATGTCAGAGTCAATTCCGATTGGAGCAGCCAGGTAGCATTTGGTCAGGAATATTTTCGTGGGAAGGAGACACTCGATCATTCAACGATTTCCCCTGGCTGGTTGATTATCTTGACAGTATTCGTGATCCTAATGATCACGAAGTGGTCACCAATATCCTCCTTGTGTTGAGCGGGATGCGACATCTTGGGAATTCAACGGAATGGCAATTGGCATACGTTAAGAGTCTTTTCTCCTTCATGGAGCCAGGCCAGCCTCGTCATGTGCGTCACGCTGCCCTGCGCGCGGCTCATGATGCACGGTCAGCCCTAGCTTCAATCCATATACCAGGAAACGAGGTTCTTCCTCCCATTAATCCTCTGCTCCCTGAAGAAAACGAGTCCTTCGATCCAAAACGTGATCTGTGCTTCCTCCGTCTCGTATTCGCGCTTGCGAGGAATCGAAACTCAGGCTGGCGACCCCATCTTGTCAGAAACGATTATGTTAAGCGATGTGTCGCTATCATCGAACCAAGCCTTCGGTGGTATCTACATCCATTCTATCTTATCGGTTTCCTCCTACGAATTGCCCCTTCGGAGCCGGAAGTTACAAATGAGCAATGGAAGAAACTTACCAGGGAAGCATGGCACGCGGCCGCTGTCACAAATGTTCTACTAGTCGATGATGGTGGTATCGAATCTCTTCAGGATCTAGTGGAATGCACGAAGCAGCACTTCGTGGATCGCTGGGCTTCCAAGGATGTATTAAAGCAGCTTGACGATCATGTGGCTAGTACTCTCAAGTTGCTAGGGCGGCAAATGCAGAAGCAGCCAGATCTAAGTCTGGAGAGAGCACATACACAGATTGTTATATCTCGAGTGGAGGAATTAAAAGACAAGGTACACGAAGCTCTAGTTTCCCATAGGCAGCCCTATTAGAAGGATTGAAGGAAGTAGTGAGTGGCTACATAGTATCGCACACTTTGTTTATTATGGTGGACGATTGGTTACAGTTCAAATTACCGACTCTGCCGGCGCCGCAATTGTTTGAAGTCCGATCGATATTTGTTTCAATATTGCGAAATTTACAGTAATGTACGCAACAATTTATTCTGTACAGATATGATTGTCCGTTGGCACCATCGATAGTACGACCTATTACCCCTCGGCAGAATCGGCACACGACCTTTGTCATAACTTCACAATCAGATAATCTGATTTTAAAATTCTCTGTTGACTGCAACGCGTCTCGTCGCGTATGTATATGAGGTGCGTACATCATAAGTGGTATGTCTCCTGCAATAACAGGCCAGTATAATTGGAGATCGAAATCACATACAATTAACGCAGCTTCAACCGTGCACCGTACAGTACGCATATGTGATTCCTGGACTCGAGTCTACGCAGCAAGTGTCACAATTGCAATCCACATAATCAGTGATTGTGTTCTGTGATCCACACCAAAACACGAACGCAATCCCATTTTTATGACTTGCTAGATGTCCGCACTCGAAATTGTCTGTGAGTAGCCGTAAGTATACAGTCTGAGGCCCGCACTCGCTAGACTGCAAAGTACTCACTAGTTTGGGCGCAGGGGTGGCCGATGATCTGTGTGTCATCTGCGCCAGCCATTACTGTGACAGACACGATCATAGTGGTGAGTGCGATGAATTTCATAGTTGCAGTTCAGGAGAGGGTAATGGTAGGGCCTGATAGTGTTTTTTCTATTGAGTCGAAAATTACTATTATCTTCAGTTTTATACAACGAGTGTGTCTCTTTCAGGTAATTGATAGTCCAGTCATAGCCCCAGGTGATACCTCTTGACGTGGATCATGAGAACTTGAGCTGGCAAAGCGCCGAAGTTTGGGATTACTTACTGGCATTCATAACTGAGGTACTACACACCGCCCGGTGTCACGTATGCTGCATATTGAATGCAAAGGTTTTTGCGCCTTGGTAACTTTATTTGAACTTGCGACCAATTGACAGGCATGAAGGGTTCTGCTGGACTTGCAAATTAAGGGCGTAACACATCACCGTCAAATTTGGTATTCGTGGCTCCACCTAGGTACAGAGAGTTCTAGTGAACTTCAACTATGCTTCAAATCAAGACACTTGGAGGGCATAGTTTATCTGCGACTTCCTCCAAAAGCGCGCATACAGTCATTTTCCAATTCCCCCGCTGTTCTCTGAGCTTGTTCTTTAAAATGCTTTGAGCATGTAAGGCGGCGAGAAGTCGTAACAAGTGGTCGATGAAAGGGGAAAATCGCAAAATGAGCCCCAATGTTGCGACTTGGCGGTGAGCTGTAACGAAAGCGACCAACCAAATCAAAAACACGAACATGAATGAAAAGCAACCAAAAATACCTATGTCACAGTCGCTCTCGCGTTCAATTGCTGCAATAATTGCACATAGGACTGACGCTTCCCATTCAGCATTCAGAACAGTCAGGGATATTTCCATCTCCAAATGGTCAGTTTCTTCTTCGTCGCCCTTCTGCAAATTCTCAAGTCTGAGCTCTTGCAGACGAGAAAAGGTGTTGAAAGCCAAACTTGACGCGCTTAGCCGGATACCATGATCTTCGTGGGCTAAAGTATGTTCCAGCAGAATGGCTAGATTATTCTGTGCCGACAGGAGGACTTTCCATCCCAGTGCCCTGTGCCAGAATGCATTGGAGAGCATACGGGGGAGTGTCAAGAGGTAATTCTTCGAGGACCATTGGCACGCCTTAGATAACAATAGTCCAAGGGGGCTGTTAAGGCCAATTCTATTGGCGCACCAAGAGGAGACTTCTGGGTCAAGGAGTGCTATCCGCCACAGATCTACCAGTGGAAAGAGTTGGTCTTCCGGAACGTTCCACGAGATACTACTCGTGACGTCATGCCAAAGATCAAAAAGAGGGTCCATAGGCAAGCATTGTGAGGCGGCAGAAGCCTTGACGTACGGAAAAATCGTCCCGCCCGAACAAGATCTCCATGGTATCAGCTTTGGATAGGGATGTATCGTAAGGCTGAAACCAGGTTGTGGCGGAATCATCAAGGAAACCTCTTAGCTTTGCTGATACAGCATCGAGGTTGGGGAACTTCTTGTAGAGAATAGGCTCAAGGGTCTGCAAGTCCAAAGCTGGAAGGGATATTGACAAGTGTGGATGAACTATTGCATAGTCAATGTACTGCGATGGAGAACAACTTAAATTCAGCAAACCTGGATGTAAATACATCGCGAGCAACATACGCAGTTGCTGGACATCACATCCTTGTATCTCATACACCTGCGTGGTGAAATAAGTCACTGAGCAGAACGAAGCGCG
>KV448295.1:2905-50801 GCA_001658105.1 Rhizopogon vinicolor AM-OR11-026 | reverse complement strand
CTTTGACCCCAGCTGAGGTGATAAGATCAGTCCAGTTCTTCTGGGATGAGAGGCACACATACATACATGGTTACTTTAGTAGGATCACCACCAAATGAGTTAATGTATTTTTGAACCCATCTCATGGCTTGTCTCTCTGTAATTAAATGTGACATGATAACTCAGCACCACATATCGATCACATGATACTCACGATCTTGCAATCCCAGGTTTCCTACTCCAGCTTGTTTGACTTCTTCAGAGGCGAGGAATCCAAAGGCTAATAGTTATCAATCAACCATTATGACATATCTCAATTGCGGACGCCACACCTGTTAGGCTGAAAAGACATTGTTCAAAACATATTGACAACCTGGCGAACTTTCGTGGATCTCACCGATAATTTATGCTAACATATACTGCAGGTACGTTCAGGGCGATGGACGTGTTGACGATGACAGATCCATCATAACTAAGAAGCGATTAGCGTTCCCGTTCCGATAGTAAGGAACTGTCACTGACATGCTGGCGCTTCCAGACTCGAAACCTCCTCCGAAGATCCACTAGGAGGCTGTCACGATCTGCAACGGCGCTAATAGAAATGAACTTACAATCACAACAGGGAGGTTTGATTCTGGAGTTGCATCCGCGGGCGCAACGACGTTCACAGTCAGGCCTTGTAATAGAGTCTGTTCAACCCCGATACATTCACCGTCAATGAAACTTACAGTCTTCGGAACCTGTAATGTTGGAGACTGTGAGTGCGAGGTAGTCGAGGGTCTCAGCAGGCAAGCCGGGAGGAATAGATAATGTTGCATTCTGTTGGGGACAAGAAGGACCATATGCCGTCGCTGAAAAGCTCGTATTATACGATGGAATAAGTTGAGGTAGCCGGAACCGGAGATTTCCAGTCCTGAACCAATAAGCCTGCATTAGATATCTCGAACGGTGATCACTAATTACTCACGGAGGTAGTGCGAAAGGTATTCCTAGCCACTCATTGACCGAGCCTGATGCGACACCTGTCACTGTAGCAGTGTCTAAAGTCGCTGTCGGTGCTGCACGCCTGTCCAATGGGCTGGCAGCCCCGAAACCACAGTAGGTTGCCAGCAAAAGTGGGATAGGCTGCGAGAACAGCATCATGGACCTCTCGAGAATAGATGTAGGCCCCGAAGTCGACGGTGAATAATGTCATCTTTTACAGACCGTGCATTTATATACCTCGGTGATTTGCTGAGCTTATTTTGCTGATCTGGGAATATAGTCTGTTGATGCTGTTGCATAGCTTCCAACTGATGTACATTAGAGATTCATTTGCTATCGTTCCCGAAACTCCAGGGCCCAGGCACCGCATACTAGGATAATAGGCTAGCATGACTAGGGCAGGCGGTATAGAAGGTACCTCCGGAGCTGATAACTCCATAGGGTTGCAGACTGTTGTCAGAGTGTCTGAGATCGAATCCATTAAGGGCCCGGAGGTAATCCCGCTGATTGCACATGTGGTTACTGAAAAATACAGTTTACATATGGTGTGCTGAGGTTGGCTGGTAGTGTCGCAGCCAACCACTGCTTCTAACATCTGTGGCCGTGGTGATTCAGTTGGCCAACATTCAAGTTTGATTCCAAATATTCCATACCTCAGTATTTGCAGCACGAGCAGAGGGCTTTCACGCGTATAGAACAAAACAGAAAGACCACGGGGTTATTCATTCAAGAATATCAAGATCAAAACAAGTGCCTGGCAATTTTGTTCATGATCAGTTGCGGTGGGCCTGCCGTTTTGGGAACTCTTCGGAGTTGCCCGGGTCCGGACTGAGAGACTTCAACTCAAAGCTCGATCTTCATGACAGATCATACGAGTCGGGCATATTCTGACATATTTATATTCATTCAACTAAACAGCAGTATGAACGCGATTATCAAAGGATTATTGGTGAAAGATGGTTTGATTCTATTTGTTGATCATCGGGTACTATGGAGGCTGTGTGGGGTAGGATCCCAACACGTCCGACTCGGAAGTTCGACACGGAGTGAGTATGGTGCACCGCATCTTCTCAGCCTTCTCCGTGATGCTGACATTGCAGCTATTGCACACCGAGCGTCGGACTGGTCACCGTATAGCATATACCATGATGACGCCAATTTTGTACAGGTCAGGGCCACTGCCATTGCCAGCGACCTGCTACTTATCCTCACAACGCACCTGGCCGGCCCAAGTTTCTTACGAGTCTATCATCATGTTACCCGTCCGAAGTTCGAAATTTATCGATCTCTGAAGATTTCGTCACTTTGCCTCGGACTCGGAGGTACAAGTAATCGAAGTGGGAAGTGGCGTTGTGTGATATTTGCTAGCGATTTCAGGCTGAAGAGTGTCCCTCCATCCTTCCACTGAAGTACATTGCTGCCACGGTGCCATCTAGCTTGTTGATAACCGCGCCTGGCCCAGTTGTGGTTGTATTCTCACTAGTCTGTGCTCCACAGAGTTCGGAATGGTTGGTCCGGAAGTTGAGCTTCCCTGCAAGCAGTCTCACGTTTACCTTGACCTAAGTGAGCGTGTAATGGGTTATCGATCACATTCTCGGTCAATCAGTGTAGCACTTCCAGCGGTTCTAGCGGTTTGTACATCTGCCCATTCTCCCTTCTCGAGATTAACTCAAAACTTTTAGCACTTTGCACATTAGTAGATTACAAGTCTAGGTACGAGATGAGGCTATTTTTATACCAAGTGATATTAAAGGATGTGCACAAATTGATGTTACCTGCTCTAGTAAGTATTTCATGAAAGACGCGAGCCCAACTCACGAGGAAGTTACCAACGACGTATTGGCTAGGTCATATAGGCGTATGGCATAATACGTTTAGGAAGTGGCGTTGACATCTGTTATATTGATGCTCTAGGCCAAAACTAACTCGCAATCTCTTGCAAAATGGTCTTGTGTCCTCCCGCTGTCACATATTTCTCGATGAAGCTGAGGATGCAGCAGTAGGGGGCAGCATCCTTAGAGGTAGCGGTCGCTCCGGAACCAATAAGCACATACCAATGCTGACCTTCGGAAGAGCATTATAAAGGTCAGTAATGTCAGTTCGTGGATTTTACCCTCGATAGAAGGAATATTTGGACGAGGATGTGACATCGGAGGGGAGAATGTAATCGGCAACTGGACCATCCGTCATCCCTTAGTTTCCATTGTTATTTCTCAACAAAACACATCGATATAATTTAGACCTGCATACATAAATATACCTGTACACTAACGCACATCCCCACTTTCAGCAATAAAATTACATGATAAACAGCAAATAAGGAATGAAGAAACGAAGAAACCCTTTCATCTTACGTAGTTCAGGTTCATATTGATCATGTCTGCAATTGCGGTAGAACGGTATGTGTCCTGAGTAATCGTCTGAGGGAAAAGACCGTCAAGGAAAGTAAGGAGATTTGGTGAGCTGGTGGTCCATTTCGGCCACGTGAGGGTCCCGGACCCATTTGGATCAAGGTTAGTGACAAAGCGAACGAGGTACGCTGTCATGTCGCCCCCGCCGTAAACATTGAGTAAATCAGTTGTATGGAACTATCAGACGAAGAGCGTTAGTGTCGAGGCATAGGGACGTCCCTTTCAACGGGACTCACCGATCCAAGTACAGGAATCAACTTCAAACGCTTGCTCACTGGATAAGATATTAGACGCTGCTTGCAACTTACAAGGTGCCGAATCCTACTCACAGAATGCCCATGTGTTCTGGAGGCCGGAGCGTTGCTGCAAGAAAAAGCGGCGCGGCGCCTGGAATGCTGCATCCCCCTGGATTGACGCGATACGTTTGAATTGCGGAGTCAATGCATTGAGGATTCCTGTATTATATGGCGAGCCTTGAGTGATATCCTGTGGGTAATCCACCAGCAGTTGCTGGACTGCAGCATTTGGAGCACCGGGGAACCAGTATGTCTGAAGATAGGTTTGAAGTTGAGCGTCCGTGCTGAAAATTGGTAAACAAATTAGTGTTGCTAAAATGATATGATGATAGACTGACCTGATATTGAAAGTAGATAGTGAAAAGAGTGTTCCTTCGTCATCACAATTTCCGGTAACAAATGGGACATTCGCGACGGAGCCTTGCAAGACCAACTGTTGTGGATTATCCGTCAGGAACACTCCATCTACTCGAGGCAACCAGGCAAGTGCCAAGCTCTGCAATAGGGATCAGGGTCGAGCGCACTCGCTAGGAGCTTACTCACCTGGTACGACAGGACATTTGGGGTCTGGTTAATAGCGTTCATGAGAGTGGCATACGGAACCTCTCGCAGACATTGCAGCGTGTCCGAAGCACCGGTGCATCCAGTTTGGGCCACAAGGAAGTCATAATACCCTTGTCCATGAGTGATATCACCGATTGGGATCGGCGATCCACTTTCCATGAACGCAGCACGGAAAAGTCCCGCGGGATTCCCGCCATTGGTGACCAGATGAAGCCCAACAGACCATGCGCCAGCGGATTCGCCCCAGCTGAAGTGATACGATTAGCCTAGTTCTTGTGTGACGACAGTCATACGTACATGGTTACTTTCGTAGGATCACCACCAAAAGCACTGATGTACGTTTGGACCCATCTCATTGCTTGGCGCTCTGTAATTAACTGTGGCATCATAACTCAGCACAAAATCAATTATGTTATACTCACGGTCTTGCATCCCCAGGTTTCCTACTCCAGCTGCTTTGACTTCTGCAGAGGCGAGGAATCCAAAAGCTAATAGTCATACATCAATGATCATGATCATATCTCAATTGCTGGCACCCCACCTGTCACACTGAATTTATCTTGATCAGCACATGTTGATAGCCTGAGAAACTTACATGGAACTCACCGGTAATTCATGCTCACATATATCGCAGGTACATTCAGGGAAATTGCCTTATTGACGATGACGGATCCATCATAACTAAGAGACTATTAGCGTTTCTGTTCCTCGTTCTGGAAACAAGGAACTGTTACTGACCTGCTGGTACCTCCGGTCTCGTAACCTCCTCCGTAGATCCACTAGACAGCTCTCGTAATCTGCAACACCGCTTATAACAAGTGAACTTACAATCACAACAGGGAGGTTTGATCCTGGAGTTGCAGTCGCGGGAGCGACGACGTTCACAGTCAAGCCTTGTAAGAGAGTGCATTCAAAACCGGTACATTCAATATAAATCAGACTTACAGTCTTCAGAACTGGGAGTGACAGCGTTGTAGATCGTGGTTGTGAGGTAGTTGACGGTCTCAGTAACCAAGCCGGGAGGCGTAGGTATTGTTGGAGGTTGTTGAGGACAAGCAGGACCATATGCCAACGCTGAAAAGCTCGTGCTATACGGCGGAATAGGTTGAGGTAGCTGGAACCGAAGATTCCCAGTCCTGAATCAAGAAAGCTACATTAGCTACCTCAAATGGTGGTCGCTGAGCACTTACGGAGGGAGTGCGAAGGGTATTCCAAGCCACTTGTTTACCGCGCCTGACGCGACACCTGTGACCGTAGCAGTGTCTAAAGTCACTGTCGGTGCTGCACGCTTGTCCAATGGACCGGCAGTCACGAAGCTGCAGTAGGCTCCTAATAAAAGTAGGAAAGGCTGCGAAAACAGCATGATGAATCTCTCGAAAGTATGTGAGCACAGAAATCGAAGACGAATGAAGAATGCGGAACTCATCCTAAAGGTCATGTAGTTTATATACCCCAGTGGTTTCCTGAGCTTGTTCTGGCGATTTGGGATTATAGTCCAGTCAAGGCTATTGTCGATTTCGAATTCGGTATCTGGACTTCCAGTTGGCCTTTCCGGGGAGTATAACGGTACAAGTCCCAAGCTGAGGCACGCAAGCTGTCAGCGGATATTAGATTTCCATCAGCTTGCGTTTGCCTGTCAGTCAATCATGGAGGACAAAGTTCGCCCCATAATCAGATGATTCAAATGTCATGAGCAGCACCGGAAATGCAGGGTAGAAGCTCTTGGTTCAAGAGTCTTGATTGAGAATGCCCAGGCTACTCGTTGCATGAGTCGTTGACACACCTATGTCACCGTTGAGGATGCGTGAGTGTATCATGATTTAGTTGCACCTAAGAATTAAATTAAATTAAATTAGACATTATAAACGTTGGATCGAGTACAGCACAGTAGCTGAAAAGAGTGAGGACTCGCTGTAGGTACAGACTAACGTACATGAGAGATCCATTTGCAGCCATTCCCGATACTCCCAGGAGCTGCAGGCTTACCTTTGCTTACCTTTGCTTACCTGTCACTGATCGTAAGCCATTTGAGGTCGGCACACCCCACTAGGGCAGACGGTAGTCCCAGAGCTAATAGCACTGCACAGGATTTTCATAACGTTGGTGTCTGGCTCCGTTATTGCCTGATCTATTAAGGTCCCGGAGGTAGGCTCGACGACTGCCACGGTCACTGATCGATTATCAGGGATGCTTTTTATTGTAACGCACAAGTCGGATTGTACAAGCAGGATAGTGGAAGACTAGGCAGCCTACCCTGAGCAGCCTAGGCTTGCCTGAAAACAAGAACTGCGTCAGTATTCTCTCCATCGTATCCAGATTGCATTGAAGCGGGCTTCTCCCATCTCCTCTCGATGTCTGTACTACTGACACTGACGGGAACCTTACCACCCCGTCCTGGCTTGCACTGGCTAGTATGCTCCGGGAAAACAGTTTGAACTTTGCAACATTATGCAAAATACAGTTTGAAAATCATGATGGTGAGTTGGCAGTGTCGCCGCCATCATCGTTCCGTTGGACCTGTCGTACAGTCAGCCAACATTTCATTCAGAACTTTCCAAAAAAAAAAAAATAGCACAACCTCGGCATTCTGCAGTACGAGCTGAGAACAAGAAACACAACGACTCGTTAGGCAACGAAGGAGGACGATCACGGGACTATTTCATTATGTCACCTGAAAACAAAATGCCAATTACGTCCAGGGCCAGGCACCAGGGATTCCGCCGGGAGAGACTTGCAAATCATCTCAAGTCACTCATACCTTTGGACAAATTCATGATCACAGAACTATGACTACCACTGACATAGGCTTCTTGGCGTGATTGAACGATGTCACTTTGTTGATCAGGTATGTATGCACCCAAATACCAGCGGAATCAGATGAAATCTAACTTAACTTCGACACTCAATGACTCAATGAACGGCACGCAGCTTCTCATGCTTACGTAGCAGCTAGTGCGTACTGATCGCTGGAGTGTCTGCCATGCGGTATATGTGCACCATGGCGCCAATTCCATAGCACTCGCAGTCGTCACTGCCATCGACAGCAACTTGCCATGTGTGACAATCTTTCACGATTAATCCCCTGCCCTGCAGTTAGTTAGTAACTTACGACACATTCTTATATATCAAACAAAATACAGGTTCGGGGTTACTGCCAATTCGACCCGTTGTTAAGCCTCTAATCGAGCACCTAGCCCGTAGTAGACGAACGAAGTCCAGGGCAACATCTAACCTGTATCACGCAACGGGTTGGCAATTGCCAGGCCATCACCACCCCTTGAAATATCTCATCTGTGCAGCACGTCTTACTTCCACAGTGACATGACATGCAATCCAAACCGGCGACACGGCGCACAAGCAACTAATAGTATGCCATGGGATTTCTGTGCATTAGAAAAAATAAACGAACAGCAGTGTTAGACACAAGTGTTTTGTTACACATGCCGAAAGCCCGCGTCCATGTTCGGCGTCCGCACGATTAATGAGAAGAAAACAGATGTCATAACAGCGACGGTGATGGTGCTGGAGGATGCCTGTAAACCAAGAACCGCACCCGTGTGCCTGTGGTGGTACTGGTAGCAGAAGGGACAAGTTCTAAGCATTGCGGAGCGACAGGCTGCGTATGTAAACGTAACCCAAAGAAGCACATCGTTTGTCCATCCAAGTCCAGCCTGAATTGTCTATTAACTGCCAGAAGTTCAGAACCGGAAGAATCGACATTCAGGTTAGAGAACATCTTCATCGTACGTCAATGCGATGTTCTGGATAATCAGATAGAGAATAACCGACGTTACCGGTGTTATTATTAATAATATTAATGCTATTCCACCAGTGGCATGCCTGACACAGGGTTAGCATTGTTCTAATGGAGAATAGGTGCCTCTAACTCACCAACTGCAGAGTGAAGCAAGAATGAGGTGTGATATCTGCTAGCGATTTCACTCTGAAGAGTGTCCCTCCATCCTTCCACTGACGTGACATTGCCGCCACAGTGCCGTGACACTGCCGTCTAGCTTGTATGTCCGCGCCTGGCCCAGTTGCTATTATATTCTCATTAGTCTGTGCTCCACAGACTTCGGAATTCTGGTTAGTCCGGAAGTTGAGCTTCCCTGCAGGAACGGTGACATCATGTGTGGATTGACTTGGACTAGGCACACGCAGTCCATTGGTAGTAAGGTTGGATGGATGGAGCGGAGTGCTTGCATAATGATCTACTCCCTGTAAGGCACAAATTATATAAATTATGTAAAGGGGTGTCGCTGTACTTGTTCTTCACCAAATGCGTTCGATTGAGAGGTAGTAAGAACCTCCACACAGGGTAAGGGGTCGCGGCATTAAGGATATCATTACGTGCGTTGGATGTCAAGTCGAGTTACACTAATTTCGAAAACCGTGAATTCTGGTTTGGGGCGGAGTACGAAATGGATGTCCTAGCAGTGCTCAAACTTGGTCCGCTAGTTGCATTTCCAATCCTCCCATATTGATTGCCACTAGTTGTACTGACTCACAGTAATGTTGCGCTACACTACAGTTCCGGGTTTTTCGGGCCCAATCCAAATTGACTGGTCAAGTGGTACATAGCCGTCAAGAAGTCTCGTGTCTCGCTGCAGATCAAACGTACTCTATTTCAGTATGAAGCACGCGTCATTCGAATTTTGCAAGACCACCCAGCCCTTAGGCTTGGTGTACACCTTTGGGCCATTTGAACACATCAAACATATTTCAATAGAGCTGTTGTGACCTACCATCGGTGATATCGAGGGACAAGTCATTGAAGTGCGAAAGAAGATCGCTCCTCAGCTTGATGCACCAATATTATAATAGTGCATACTCTCTCACTGTATCACATAGTCTAACCTCAGCAGTAGCATCCTTAGAAGTAGCGGTGTCGCTCTGGAACCACCAACTTGACACATGCCAATACCGTCCTTCAAAAAGTCCATGAATGTCAGTTAGTAGATTTCACGCTCGATAGCCTTATGTTTGAGGGAAGGGTTGTGAGGGGCTGTGACTCCGGGGTAATAATGTAATAGGCAGCTTTAGTGGCCATCACCTACACCATCCTTCGTCCCTTAGGTTCCATGGTGATCTCCGGAACACACACCAATATAATTTAGATCTACAGACAGGATTGTACACAAACGTACACCTCCTTTTTCAGTAATAAATAGATTATAAACATTAAATAACAAGGAACGAAGAAACCCTTTCATCGTGTGTAGTTCAGGTTCACATCGATCATGTAGGCAATTGCGTCAGCACGATACGTGTCCTGTGTAAGCTGCTGAGGGATAAGACCGTCAAGGAAAGTGAGGAGGTTTGGTGCGCTAGTGGTCCATTGGGGCCACTCGAGGTTCCCGGCCCCGTTTGGGTCAAGGTTAGTGACAAACTGAACGAGGTATTCCGTCATGTCGTTTCCACCGTAAACGTTGAGCAAATCAGATGTGTGGAACTGGCAGACAAAGAGCGTTAGTGTCATAGGGTAGGGACGTGCTTTTCAATGGGACTCACCGATCCCAGTACAGGAACCGACTTCAAACGCTGGCTCACTGGATAAGATATTAGAAGCCGCTTATAACTTATAAGGTGCTGAATACTACTCACGGAATGCCCATGTGTTCTGGAGGCCGGAGCGTTGCCGCAAGAAAAAGCGGCGCGGCGCCTGGAATGCTGCATCCCCCTGGATTGACGCGATACGTTTAAATTGTGGACTCAGTTGATTGAGGATTCCTGTATCATATGGCGAGCCTTGAGTGGGATCCTGTGGGTAATCCACTAACAGTTGCTGGATTGTAGCATCTGGAGCGTCGGGGAACCAGTATGTCTGAAGATAGGTTTGAAGTTGAGCGTCCGTGCTGAAAATTGGTAAACAAATTAGTGTTGTTAAAATGATATGATGATAGACTGACCTGATATTGAGAGTAGATAGTGAAAAGAGTGTTCCTTCGTCATCACAATCACCGGTAACAAATGGGACATCCGCGACGGAGCCTTGCAAGACCAGTTGTTGTGGATCAGCCGTTAGGAATACCCCATCTACCCGAGGTAACCAGGCAAGTGCCAAGCTCTGCAATAGAGATCAGGGTCGAGCACACTCTGCATGAGCTTACTCACCTGGTATGACAGGACATTTGGGGTCTGGTTAATAGCGTTCATGAGTGTGTCGTACGGAACCTCTCGCAGACATTGCAGCGTGTCCGAAGCACCGGTGCATCCAGTTTGGGCCACAAGGAAGTCATAGTATCCTTGTCCATTAGTGATATCACCAATCGGGATCGGCGATCCACTTTCCATGAACGCAGCACGGAAAAGTCCCGCGGGATTCCCGCCATTGGTGACCAGATGAAGCCCAACAGACCACGCGCCAGCGGATTCGCCCCAACTGAAGTGATAAGATTAACCTGGTTCTTGTGGGACAACAGTCACACGTACATGGTTACTTTCGTGGGATCACCACCAAAAGCACTGATGTACGTTTGAACCCATCTCATCGCTTGTCGTTCTGTAATTAAATGTGGCATGATAACTTAGTACCACGAGTCGATCACATGGTACTCACGATCTTGCATTCCCAGGTTTCCTACTCCAGCTGCTTGGACTTCTGCAGAGGCTAGGAATCCGAAAGCTGATTGATAGACATGAATCAATTATCGCGATCATATCTCAATTGCTGGCACCCCACCTGTCACACTGAATAGATCTTGGTCAGCACATGTTGACAGCCTGAGAAACTTGCATGGAACTCACCGGTAATTCATGCTCACATATATCGCAGGCACATCCAGGTCGATTGCCGTATTGACGATGACGGATCCATCATAACTAAGAGACTATTAGCATTTATGTTCCTGCGTTCGGACAACAAGGAACTGTCACTGACCTGCTGGTACCTCCGGTCTCGTAACCTCCTCCGTAGATCCACTGGGGGGCTGTCATGATCTGCATCGCTGCTGATAAAAATAGAACTTACGATCACAACAGGGAGGTTTGATCCTAGAGTTGCAGTCGCAGGAGCAACGACATTCACAGTCAAGCCTTGCAAGAGAGTGCGTTCAACACCGGTACATTCAATGTAAATCAAACTTACAATCTTCAGAACTGGGAGTGACAGCGTTGTAGATTGTGGTTGTGAGGTAGTCGAGGGTCTCACTGGCCAAGCCGGGAGGAATAGGTATTGTTGGAGGTTGTTGAGGACAAGCAGGACCATATGCCGTCGCCGAAAAACTTGTGTTATATGGCGGGATAGGTTGAGGTAGCTGGAACCGAAGATCCCCAGTCCTGAGTCAAGAAAGTTACATTAGCCATCTCGAATGGTAATCGCTAAGCACTCACGGAGGGAGTGCGAAGGGTATTCCAAACCACTCGTTCACCGCGCCTGACGCGACACCTGTGACCGTAGCAGTGTCTAAAGTCACTGTCGGCGCTGCACGCTTGTCCAATGGACCGGCAGTCACGAAGCCACAGTAGGCTCCCAACAAAAGTAGGAAAGGCTGCGAAAACAGCATGATGAATCTCTCGAAAGGATGTGTGCCCGGAAGTCCAAGATGAACACTGCGAAACTCATGTCGAAGACCATGTAGTTTATATATCCCAGTGCTTTACTGAGCTTTTTTGGGAGAATGGTCCTGTTGAAGCTATTGTCGATTTCGATTCCGGGATCTGGACCACCAGTCACCTTTTCCGGGGGAGTGGACCGGTACAAGCCACAAGGTGAGGCACGAGAACTGTCAACAGATATCAGATTTCCATCAGCTTGCGTTCGCTTGTCAGTCTATCATCGAGGACAAAGTTCGCTCTATGATGAGTTGGATCAAATGTCATAAACAGCACTTGAGATGCAGGACAGACGCTCATGATGTGAAAGGCCCTGAATGAAAATGCCCGTACTATTCGCAATGGGAGGTGTATGTAACAGTTGAGGATGTCGCCAATATATCACGATTTGGTTGCACTTAAGATTAAAACGAAATTAGATATCAGAACCGTTGGAGCTAGGTGTATTCTCGGTATAGTAGCTGCGAAGAGTGAGGACTCACCGTGCCTTCAAATTGACGTGCATGAGAGATACGTCTGCAGCCGTTCCCGACACTCCCAGGGGCCAGGATGTGCATGCATACTTCTGCTTACCTGCTACTGATCGTAAGCCATTTGAGTTCTTGATCCCCCACCAGGGCAGGCGTATATGCAAGGTAATTCTGGAGCTGATAACACTGCATTGAGGGTTACCATAACGTCGGTGTCTTGCTTCGTTGTTGTCCGATCCATTAATGGCTCGGATGTAGACTCGACGACTGCCACGGTCACTGATCAATTAGATCTCTATAATGGCACTGTACAAGTCTGATTGGAAATTTCACAAGCTGGACAGTAGAAGACGAGGAGGCCTAGGCTTGCATGTAAAAAAAAAAGTAACTGTGTTAGCACTCTCCCCATCGCATCCAGATTGCCAGATTGACGAGGGTTTCTCCCATCTCATCGATATCTATACTGCTGACACTGCCGGGGACTTTACCATGCCTGGTGCTCAGGGAAAACAGACTGAACTTTGAAAACATTACGCAAAATACAGTTTGAATATCATGATGGTGAGCTGGCAGTGTTGCCGCCGACATCCGAGTAGCTCCTTCGGACCTGTCGTGGAGTCAGTTAGCCAACATTCTATTCAGAACCAAAAAATAGTATACCTCGCCCTCTGCAGCACGAGCTGCCAGCGAGACTTTCAAACGCGTGGTTCGGAAGGACTTGGTTAGCAACGAAGGAGGAAACATGATGATCACGGGACTATTTCATTATGGCAACTGAAAACAAATGCCAATTTCGTCCAGGGTCAGGCACCAGGGGCGAGTCCAGGAGAGACAGAGACTCTTGCAAAGTCACTAGTCGCTCATACCTTTGGACAAATTCATGTTTATGGCGCTATGACTACCACTGGCAGAGACTTGCTAGTATAATTCAAAAATGTCACTTTGTTGATCAGGCATATACGCATCCAAAATACTACTGGAATCCACTGCGACACTCAGTGGCTCAATGAACTGCAGGAAGCTTCTCATGCTCGCGTAGTAGCAGTTAGTATACTCCGTACTGAGCGCTCGACACATATTCCACCGTGTTGCATATACACACCATGGCGCTATATCTGTAGCAGCCGTCACTGCCTCATCGATAGTGCGCCAGTCTTTCAAGATCACTCCCCCTGACCCGCAGTTAACTTACAGGCTCAGCATATTCTATATATATCTAAAAAAGGATAGGATCGGGATCACTGCAGATTCGACCCACTGTTGAACATCTACTCGAGCACCTAACCCGTAGACAAAAAAAGCCCAGGGCAACATCTAACACGTATCATGCGACAGTTGGCAGTTGGCCATCACCACCCCTTGAAATATATCTCATCTGTGCAGCACGCTTTACTTCCACAGTGACATATCATGCAATCCCAATTGGCGACCCGGCACACGCGCAACTAATATGCCATGGGATTTCTACAGAACAACAAACGAACAACAGTGGGACAATCAGCCAAATACTGAGACTTATATAGATATAACTAAGTCCACATCACGCCCTATATTTACTACACAGGCCCATGATCTACGTCTAGGTTCGGCGTCCGCAAGACTTATGCGAGGAAAACGGACGTCATAACAGATATCGCCAAAGCGACGATGGTGGTGCTAGAAGATGCCTGTAGACCAACAGCCCCACCCGCGCTCGTGTTTGTGCTGGTAGCACTAAGCAGAAGCGACGAGTTCTGGACATTGTGGAGCGACAAGCTGTTCGCCATATGTAGATGCAACCCAAAGGAGCACACCGTTTGTCCATCCAAATCCAGCCTGAACTGTGTATTCACCGCCAGAGCCGGAAGAATCGACGTTCAGATTAGAGAACTTCTCGTACATCTTCATCACTCGTCAATACGAAGTCTGGACAATCAAATAGAGTATAACCGACGTTACCGGTGTTATTAATACTGTCGGTGAGGTTTAATTGAGACGCCGGGAGCTGCGGCAACAATCCCGCAATAGAGCCACCAGTGGCATGCCTAGCACAGTGTTAGCATTGCTCTAATGGAGAATAAGTGCATCTAACTCACCAACTGCAGAGTGTACTGGTGTAATACCTGTTAGCCACTTCGCGCTGAAGAGTGTCCCTCCATCCTTCCCCTGAAGTGGCATTTCCACCGTTGACGACAGTGCCGTCTAGCTTGTTAATGTCCGCCCCTGGCCCAGTTGCGGTCGCATTCTCATTAGCCTGTGCTCCACGGAATGGTTGACCCGGAAGCTGCGCTTCCGTAAAGTTAAGCTGACCTGCAGGGACGAGATCATATGTGGATTGACTTGAACTGGGCACAGGCAGTCCATTGGTAGTAAGATTGGATGGGATAGAACGGAGCGCTTGCATAATGATGTACTGATGTGGAGGCCAGGAGTTCGGGGCATCCCTGCAAGGCACAAGTCATATTATGTATATGAAATATCAATAAGCCAGAGAGTTACCATTGCAAGCCTGTCCAATCAATGAAAGTCACCGGAACGGTGCCATTGTACTTGTTCATAACCATATTAACTGATGCGAAATAACCAAATGCGTTCGATTGGGAGGCAAGAACCTCATCTGGAATGATGCCGTTCCATACAGGGTAGAAAGTCGCGGCCGTAAAGATATCATTACGTGCGTTAGATGTCAGGTTAAAGTCATAAAAGGCGAGTTTGTCAGGGTTCCAGAGGAGGTCAATGATACCCGCACGGATACCGGCAGCAACTTGGCGGTGAGTGTTGGCAGCAGTTTCGTTGGACGTGCCATAAAGATCGGCAAGAAGCACCCTGGCCTTGTCTGTTTACTCAAAGTTCCCATCAACCCACAGGCACCACAAGAACAGTTCACATACACAGAATACTGTTAAGGCAAACTGGGATGTGGTTCTTGACATTAAGCGTTCGCAGGCCAGGGTTACCTAGCTGAGGGACAGCTTCAAAGCGTGAACTGTAATCCCATCCGGTCTCAGCGCCACTTGCAAGCTCGCTATAAAGATCAGCAGCCTGAGCATCCGTGAGAGGTGTAGTAAGTGTCGGGTCGTGAACAGTCAGATAATCTAAATATCGGCAAGTTGAAAGGACGGAGAGTTAAGTTTCGTATAAAGACTCACCTGTGAGATAGGATTCAGGGCGAGGAGCAGAATTGTTGACTGCATAGTGCGACATCATGTACGTCTGGCTAGTGTATGGACTCGTAACTTCCAAAGTTCGATTATTTGCCCACCAAGCAAGCTCAGCCTAACCAAATATTAAATATTCAGAATCCACAGAAATTAGACGCAGTAAGCCACCAACCTCAGCCAAAGGAAGAGCGCGTTGTAGAACAGAGGTATCTCCAGTCACATTAACGTAGTCATACACCATCTATGCTGTGACTCAGCGAGATAGAACATCCATGTCTAACGACCAGAACTCACGTGGATGAAGAGAGGAGGTTGTGAGCGGTCCAAGTCTGTATCACCACCAATGAGATGCACCGAGACTCACTCTAAAACAGTCTACTTACAATAGATGCGACCACCATTCGGAATGAAACCAAAGTCCTCGATCTCATCCATGAAATTTTGCAAAGTGGCGTTTACAGTGTCATACAACTCCGACTGAAGCAGACCCTGAATAATCCAATAACTGTCCCAATAGTCTGTTCGAAGAAGCCACCACATATGATCGATATCCACGGAAAACAGAGACATAGAGAAAGGCACGAACATTGTTCTCTGAAGCGACCACCTGGGATGACGAATGTATGGTTCAGCGGAATCAACGTGCTCTCGCACTCGCCACCGGGGTATTCAGCACACAGCGCAGACTGGTTGGTATTCCGGGCAAGTTGAGTCCAGTACCCATGAACTGTTTGCGCAAACGCCTTCAACAGCGGGTCCGTCACATTGTTAAGGAACGCTGGATTAGGATTGAAGTTCGGAAGAGCAACAGCCTCCAGCTCAAGTCCCTCTCCTAGGAAATCAGTATCTACGAAGTTCAGCATGTCGTCCTCGGTGACAGTCGACAAGTTAAAGGTGTTAAAGTCCGCAAGGACTTGCTGAGAGGACTTGCTAGTCGGCTTGTCGACGAACGTCTTCGGATCGGACCATAGCTGAGCAATGTTGACTGTTTGTAACAGCTGGATAGAGGTTAGTACTGAGATAGTAAATTTACTGCAAACCAGGGCGTACTGAACCAGCGCAAAATATTTGGCCAATGCACCAAGGTTGCGTGGGAGGTAGTGGCGCCTGCGGTGGGAGAATAGCGCTCAGTGACGCACTTGGGCTAGCCACTGATGTCGATAAGGTCAGTGACGGCACTGCAGTTCCTGGCGTCACAGAAGTAGTGGTGGCAGCCGGAACCGCCAATACACTATGAATAAGGCCAGCGACGACCGCAGCCTTCGAACTCAGTAACATATTCACCTTTGACGCGGGGAGATATACCACGCAAGGTATGCCCTGATAACTAGCGACTTGATCGAATGGTACGTCGAAGAAGATAGGGGAGGAACTTCTGAGGTCTAGACGGTCAGCTCAGCCCGACGAGACTTTTATAGTGCTCCGCGCGCTAGCCCCGCAACATGACCAACAGCCAATTATTGCCGCAGTTATGCAATCCAATTGTCCTTTGCCGAGGCCGCTGGTCCGCTGACTTCGCTGACTTGGAGCCTCATGCGGTTTTTTCATATCCATTTATAAATGTACGTCACGGTTCCGTAACAAGAAGCTTGAAGTCTGCGTTCTTCAACTGTCTCATCATTTTTTTTTCACCCACTCACTGCGAACTCGCCGAGAAATAGCTACTAGCAACATCATAGGATCTTCGGTATGAGAAAATACTAGACTGCCGAAGGGGTCGGAAGATCTGAGCGTGGCAACCGCCGCTGGCGCATGCTCACGTTTCAATGAATTCGGAGTTAAATGACGCATGATCAATGTCACGTTGGACACAGGTAAAATCACTCGGGAACAAATACATAACCGAGATGCCAGCACCGGGCGGAGCGCTTAGGACAGCGCTCCACCAAACCCGCCACGCCAGCTAGAGTTAAGCACGTGGAACGTACCTGAAATCTCCTAAGCCAACAACAGGTAGGCATCTGGTGGCATACCCGTGACCGATCGATCACATCCGCTGAAAAACTATAATCCAGACCGCGATTCGCAGACAAAAAAATGTCGAGCCACGGCGGCAGCTGGGCAACGTTTTAGCGGTCGGGACAAGGACGTGGCTTAGATCGGGTCAATGAGACCGACAAACAACATCAAGGAAATAGCAAAAACTCAACGAGTCAAAAGGCAGAGGTGCCTCAAATGAACTTCGCACTCTACCCAAGCGGCAGGATCAAAGATGGGTAAAATCTAGGCGCATCATCTCATACTTATTTCCCTCGTCAATGAATGGCGACAAACCGAAAAAAAGGCAGAAAGTTTGAGAACTCAACAGCATGTGCCAGTGGTGCCATATCATAGTAAGCGTGCGCATCCGAAAAGAAAAAGAGTCTTCGCCGATTTGATACAGAAAAAGTACGGCTCAGAAAGCAAGTATCATTCGTCACAGGAATAGGTCAATGACGTACTTACGAATGCACCGTTTGAGCCCCTCACCCTCCCCACTCCACCAACCAGCAACGCACCCCGAACCCCCTCGCGCAGTATAGGCGCTTCTCGGAGCTCATACACCTCAGCAGACATGATATTAATGCTACAACGCACCTGCCCTCCTGAGCAGAGCAACCCCGCGTGAACAAGCCCCACCCCTCTGTTCAATCGACCATCTGTTTTTCCGTATGCAGGCCTTCGCCGTATGCCATGCTCTCGAAGATGATTTGTCTCCAGATGCTGACAGCGAATTCTTGCGCCTCTTCTTCCAAAACCTGTTCATAATGTCAATGTCAAGTTAGTCAATAATGTAAATGTATGGAAAGATGGGTGTAAGGCGCACCGGCTCCAGCCCTTCGATGAGCTTCTGAGGTCCCTTGTGATCCTTGAGGTGCTCCACGACAAACATGATGAGATCGTCATCCTCTAGTGCACCGATATGTTTGACCATCTGGCGCCGGATTAACGGTTCTAGCTTGCGGTCAATCATAGGCTACGACACAGTATTAGCAGGCAACTCATGCATGAGAAAAACCTATGGATGCTTACATCTGAAACACCATCCCACCTGACTTTCGCCTTGAATAGCGCCTCCTTATTGTGGGGTACGGATTCCTTGATCATCTGGAGGCGTTCTTTGGCCTTCTCGCCCTCGGTGGCGCTAAAGTCAAGCTTTACGAGCGGCACCTTCCGCTTCTTGATATCCTCCTCTTCTTCCTCTTCCTGCCCAAACACAGCCGATTTCGTTTCTTTCGTAACAGGTTCTGCCTTGACAGGCGGGGGGTTCAGTGAGACGCTAAGCTTGACTGGCGCACCGTCATCAAGAAGCATGCCTGCTTTCCGCTGCTCCTCGGCCAGAGCTTGCATGTCCTCCATCTGGCGTGCCAGGAACTTCTCAGACTCGATACGAAGATTCTCTGTCTCTCGTTCTTCGTAGACGCGGGATTCGTTATCTGCCGCCTCTTCTGCAGCAAGCCTGCGGGAACGAGTTTGTCTCCACCGTGCTCTAATAATGGTTAAAGTCAATGAGAAGACTTTTGGTGCAAAAAAACGGATAGACGCACCGGTCGACGTAAAAAAGTTCATCGCTTTCGTCATCATCCCAAACATCTAGACGAGCTTGCATCTCAACGCGATCTCGCTCTTCTGCCTCTTTGATGGCTGTCTGACGGGTTATTGAACGTTCTAGACCTCCTATACGAGTGCGCTCTCGAGGCTCGTACCGACGCTCGCGCTAGATTGTGAAGATGAGTATGACGGCAGGGCATTAGCTACGGCGACTCACATCCCGGAAGGAAACCTCTTCCTCTCTTCGTCTGCTTTCCTTGCGGTCCTTTTCAAGTTCTTCGTCTGTTTTTGCACTCTTGCCCGGTATACTCCGATCATCATTGGAAGAGCCCAATGCAGCAGCGCCGTCCTCGGCTTTGACAAACCCTGGAGGTTTGTTGTATCCCGCGTCCTTGCCACGAGCAGAGGGTTTGCCAGGATGACCTTGAGGTGACTGTGGTGTTTGGGGTTTTCCCCACTCGCGGACTTTGGGACCGCTCGGGGTAGGGTTAAGCTGAGGCATCGCGTCACGAACGTCACGCATCTTTTCGCGCTCCCGCTTTGCAGCTCGTTCACGAAATTGGGCGATTTCTGAAATGACAAGTCCGCGCTGAGTCTCGGGGAGATCGGCTTCTTGAAGATCGTGTAGATGAGGGGGGATAACGTATTTTTCCTTGTCGAGGAGACCGCTGTTGGCTGCTTCTTGTGATTGTTGGTTGATTTCGCGTACGAGTTCATCGACTTTGATCTTTGCTTGTTGCATCATTGTTTCATCAGCCTAAAAATACGGTTGTTAATGTTGATCGACTTTCAGACACAAGAGGGGACACTTGCATCTGTCTTCATTTTTTGTGCCGAGTAGGCATCGAGAAAAAGCCTGGTCTTTTCATCGGCTTTTATCTGGATGTTCGACGTAGGCTTGAAGAGAGAGGTAGATTTAAAGCACGACGCACCAGTAACGTTTTGTTAGCACAGCCATCCTCGAGTGCCGGTAGCTCAACGCCCTGCAAAAGAGCAAGACATCGTAACGCAGAGTCAGGATCTTCAAACTCAGCAAAACCAAAACCCTGGGGCTTATTGGCTGGAGTGATGAGACGTTTGAAGGACTTGACGGGGCCACACGCCTTGGAAGAGAGGATAAGGAAATGGATTGATGGAGGAGAAGGATGTGGCTTACTGAAAGAAGTCTGTTAAGGAATGCATCTGTGACGCCACCTGATATTGAGCCGACGAAAAGAGTTGTCTGCTTTTGAGCTTGAGGAGGGACAAAGTTCTGATGAAGCATTTGCTGCTGCTGGGCGAGAGCTGACATTGAGGGCCCCTGTCCGTATGATGGTAAAGGAGGACGCAGACCAAGTCCTAAACGATTCGGAATGGGTTGCATTTTAAATTGTTGGCAGCAGACGAGGAAGAAAGCCGGAGTGAGTGTCACTTAAGTAAGCGCCCGTCGCACCCCACATCCACCCCAAGACCCCAAACCCATAGGACCCCAGCTGTTCTTCACCTCAACCATGGTCCTCTTCTTCACATCCACTGGTAAGCCTCCCTTCATGCATACCTTACCGCTATCCTTATTCTCGCAGCGGTCAATCCCCCAGCAACCATTTACATGGGCAAGGACAAGGTCGAGAGTAAGCCCAACTACACCCATCACGCAACACACTGAAATTCACCATCCCAGATCAGACGAGGATCTAATCAAATATGCATGGCCCCAAGACGTCTGGTTCCACGTCGACAAGCTCTCCTCAGCCCATGTCTATCTCCGCATGCCACAAACCATGACTTGGGATGCCATTCCCCAGGCTCTTCTCACAGATTGCGCCCAGCTCGTCAAAGCCAATTCGATCGAAGGTTCGTGCCATCTTCGAGTCATCATTTTGTCGATCCATCTTCGTCGTGTAGGAAATAAGAAAGACAACCTCACCGTCATATATACTCCGGGAAGTAACCTCAAGGTGTGCCCCCCACAATCCATACACCGGGCGCTAACCTAAAGGCATCCATTCCAGAAATCTGGAGACATGGCCGTCGGTCAGGTGTCTTTTCATAGCGATAAACAAGTCAGTGCCCTCCGTTTCTCGTTTCGTCGTCACCGGCTGAACCCCCTTTGATTTAAAAAGGTCAAACGAGGTTCCTATGTTCTGCGTCTATTTTCCTCTCCTGGCTCAATATCCCCCTAGTGCACGTTCCTAAAAAAGAAAATCCGATCGTAAACCGTCTCAACAAGACAAAAGTCGAGAAGGAAATAGATCATGAGCAAGAGCGTGTAGACCGAGTCAAGAAGGAGAACGCTGAAAAGAGAGCTGTGGCTGCTCAGAACGTCCGTCTCCCATCCACGCATCACTCTTTTAAAATCGCTGACTTTAGTACAGAGAAAAGCTGAAGTGGAGATAACAAAGGCTAGAGAAGCGGAAAAGGCTGCCCGCTCTTACGATTTATTATTCGAGGTCGAGGAAGATCCTGATGCACCGAAGCTTACCGGGAAAGCTATCGAAGAGGACTTCATGTGACGAAGGTCAAAGCGGATTTTTGATTGTATACCATAAGGACGTCTTGTATTAGGAAATTTACCTCCTGTGATATCGGCAGTTCGTCGCCACCGGGTCGGATAGATTTGCTCCTTCCCATTCAGAACCTTGCAAAAAGCCACTAGTATGACCATCCGTTTCTCTGGCGCTACAACCTACGCAGCAGGGGAGGACGTGGATGATCAATCAGTATCATCGGAATCAGACTCGGAGTACGCTGAGGAAGACAACAACTTCGAGGATTGGGTTTCGGATCAAGCACAAAATCAGACATGCCGATCACTCTTCGAGGACAAGTCTTTTCCTTCAGCTACCGATGCTCTTGCCTACGATAAGGCTGTCCATAACTTTGACTTGAGCGCCACTTACGCAAAGCTCAGTCAGTGGCCACTCCTTGTAATCTGTTTGTTCAATCGCTGACGATCTAGCCCAGAACTCGACCTTCACCAGCGTATACGCCTCATCAACTATATCAGGAAAAATGCACGATTACATTTGATTCCTCACAAAGTTGTCTCTTGACTGTTCTTTTCAGACACCTACACCGGAGGTCGTCGAAAGCCTAACAGGGGCAGAGTTTTTCTTCTTATCCGATGAGTACCTGATCCCAGCGATTGAGGATGATCCACTACTTCGTGCGTATATCTACCTCCTTTGACCTTTCTCGTCATGCTCAACCATCCCCAGAGCTCAAAGTGGATGACTGGTCGGACGACGAAGACTTTTTCAGCTCCGATGAACTCCCTGCTCCCCCGTCCGATCTGCCCACCGCCCTCCGTCGAGTCGAGCTCCTCGAAAAGAAACTCGCTCAATCTCATCAGGACATGTCGGAATACCGCGCCCTCGTAGGACAACAGTTCGACGCGGGGCGGTTAGCAGAGATCGTCAATGAACCTGGCCCATCCTCAGCGGGGCCAGCCCACAGAGATGACGACACTCACTACTTCTCCAGCTACTGCGAAAACGGTGCGTCATATCCTCGCTCTGCCCACAGAAAGATCTCACATGTCCTATCAAAAAGACATCCACGCTGTTATGATCCAGGACAAAGTCAGAACTTCCACATACGCCTCTTTCATCCTCACAAACCCCATCCTCTTCCGCGACGCCGTCGTACTCGATGTCGGTTGTGGGACAGGCATACTCTCCCTATTCGCTGCCAAATCAGGGGCAAAGCACGTTTACGCCGTCGATGCGAGCGACATCGCAGACAAGGCTGAACAAATCGTCAGAGCCAACGGGCTCGAAAATGTCATCACGTAAGAACGCACTTTTCCCATTCTTCGCGTGTTATTCACCACAGAGCAGTGTCATTCGCGGAAAAGTCGAAGAGATCTCCCTCCCGGACGGCGTCGAGCACGTTGATATCATCATCTCTGAGTGGATGGGATACGCGTTGCTCTACGAGTCTATGCTCGATTCGGTTCTGCAAGCGCGCGACAGGTTCTTGAAACCGGAGGGTGGCGTGATGGCCCCGAGCCAGTGCAGGATCATGTTCGGGCTTTGTGAAGGGAATGAAATCTTCAAGGAACGCGTAGGATTCTGGAACGACGTCTACGGTACGTATCCGATCCAATCCCACCAACAAATTGACGTTCACACTCTGTAGGCTTCGATTTGTCGGTCATGGAAAACGACGTCTACAAGGAAGCCATCGTCGACATCGTCGCGCCCGAGTCAATGGCAAGCGAGCCCTGTCTCCTAAAAGACCTCCACCTAAAAGACATCACATCCCGCCAACTCGACTTCGCCTCCCCCTTCACACTCGTCTCCACCACCCCAAAACGGACCAAAATCCACGCATTCGTGTTGTACTTTGACACGTTCTTCACGACGACGGGCGAACCCGTCCCTCCTGAGGTGCCTGTCAAGGTGACGAAGGAGGGCGACGTGACACTTGCGGAGGTCTGGCCTGTAGGCGGGAAACCGCCCCCGCAGCGCCGTGCGAGCGTGGGCCCTGGTCTCAAGCAGAAAGAAGACAAGAGAGTGACGAGTTTCAGCACTGGGCCTCACAGCCAGCCCACGCACTGGAAGCAAACCATCTTCCTGCTACGGGATCCGATACACGCAGAAGACGGTGTGTACACTCTACCCCTTACTTTTTCTAGATCACTCACTCATTCATGGGGCTCGATTGTTGGACGCAGGCACTATCGTCAACGGGATGTTCTACTGCAAGAAAAGCGATACCAACTCTCGCGAACTTGATGTGGAGATCCATTATTCTTCGAGACTGAATGCTGGGACGACGGCAGTTGGGGATACGGTGGTTCAGATCTATAAAGTGCGGTGATATTGATATTGGTTGCGTGCGATGAAACGTTGTAGGCTGTTTTTTGCGTAGATCTATCAGCTGAACCTGAGTTTATTGTTGTCTATGTAGTAGTACTAGTGCATCGCCCTTCGAGTAACTAATTGGTGTATTCCGAAACAGACACAACCTGCAACCGGCTCAGTTATTGTTCTAAGGAAATAAACAACAACTGGACACTCGATGTCGTCGTAGTTGGAGTGTTGATGGACTAGGGGTTCAGGGAGCAGGGACCCCGCCCCCCTGGATTAGTCAGCAGTAGCGCTATTCACAGGCTGTCGCATCTTGTGGCCACACCCTATCCTTGCCTTGCCATCTGCAGGCGCTCGGGCCACTTCCACATGGATGTGGCTGAGTCTACGCCTGGTGTAGCGGTAGACTAAACCACATCCATTAGGGAGATGTTCAGGTTGCCATTGCAATCTAGACGCCTAGCATCATGATGGTTCCACAACCAACCAGGCAGTTGGTATTGATAAGACGTCCCACCGAATCATAAAGTCGCCTTGTGTGCTATCTCGGCGACGAGAGCAAATGGGGCGCCTACCTGATCCAAGATGGCTTTCTTCACGCCCTCAAAATACTCCCGGACTGTCACAACGAAGTTATCCACGCGCCAGGAGAATGCGTCACCTTTGACATTCTTTCCAGAGAACTCCATGTAGGCCCCTGGTAACGACCCAGGACCCTATGAACCTTTACAATATCGTCCAGATTGAACTTACTTCGTCCACTCCATCAATGTAAGCCAGTCCATCCACCTCATGGCTATAAGCAGCCTTACCAGTCTTGTATAATTAGACGCAGTCACTCAGAGTATCAAAGAAGATCAATATACTCGTCGTTCGAATGAACCCACCTACATAGACACAAGCCTTGCTGCGAACTTTGGGTAACACCCGTGACTGACCCAGACAAGGCTATCAAATTGTCAATGTAATTCAATGTTTTGCGAAGACACTGTTCTTTGCCATCTAGATGACCAGCGATGCTTACTCACATCCATATCACACCTGATCGACCAAATCCTTGAATAGCAGGATAATCCAGGTGATTACTTCGGAGTATCGCGTCGACCCAGCACTCTGATGATGTATCACGCAAAACCAGCAGTTCAGTGCTTCATCCTGAGCTCTGGCGAAAGATCGCTTTACATCTCCATTTACTTGACCTCCTCAACTTCGGGTTATGACTTAGCCTCTATGATCCTCCGCTATCCCCACATCTGTGGTTATCGCTTGGGCATTCCCTAAGAGCACCCAAAGCGCCTCTAAAACAACTACTGCTTTCTCCATACTACATTTTTTCTTGCTGCACGAGGTGGTTTTCCTGCTATTGTGATCGTTTGTCTGGGGAGTCGGGATGATATTATCAAGATCCCATCCGACTTCGATGACTCCTCGCTTGCTGTGCGCTTTTCTGCCCATCTTGACCCCACGCCAGAGGAAAATATCATTGGAGATTCGGACAATGACAGTGTTGGGGAATGGTAAATAGCTTGACAGTATCGTTTTTCCGGGGCGATGCTTCCGGTTATGGCTTAGACTATTGCCTTTGGACTTTCTCTCTCTTGTAGCACTCATTTTCTGCATCTTTATATTGTAAGTCATGAGTTATAACGTGCAGTCCATAGCTAGAAACATTCCACAAAATATAATAGAACATAATGTGGGGCTCATTTGAACTTTCTACGATTCATCATACATGGCTTTCAATCGTTGCTTCACATACTCTCCAGCAGTGATGGCCGGATATTTCGCCGCATTTTCAGCTGACACGCAAGTGTAGATTGGCTGTAATGGACCACGACGGGTATCAGATACTGCCTGAGAAACAATATTTGGGCGACGAACCTCGATATTAACTTCGTAGTCGGTGCTAAAGAACAGCGCGATGGAATACCGATCAACGGCATTCCTATTGGCGGCTCGATGCACGGTGGACTTGAAAACATCATCTGTACGACGCAGTCAACATTCTGTATACCTCGCTGAAGACAGTGGATCTACACACTTGTCCACCGCGCAAGCTGATCACCAAGGCTAGTAGGTCGGCGTCAGTGACCATCAACACAACTATGTGGGAAGTACAACTTCACTACGAGGGTTCCTGGCAGGGGTGGTACATTGATCCATTGTTGTTGGGAGTTCAAAACTTGGAGCGCCTGAATGCCTGCTTGTTGCCAGAGGATCGTGAAACACTGCCCAATGGTTCATCACCGAAGGCAGTGGGAACTCAGACATTCGAACTCACTACGAAACTATGCCCATTTAAAAGGATGTCAAGGTTACACATTGAAAGAATGACCTCAAGCAACTCACTCGGTATGAGCGCCTATTCCCAATATTTTATCGTCCAGTGCGTGTGGCTGAGGTGGGTAGTGGAGGGTACGCATGGTTGCGGCCGAGTACAAAGTCTAGTCAAGTTATGATCTCTGCTAGCCAGACCAATCCATGTGGACGCGTACCTTGTCGTCGAAGTATGTTTCGGGCAGGTCAAGCGCCAGTGCAAAGAGGCCAAACAGCTTCTTTCCGACGGTAAGGGCAGCATGACTGCAGGTTTGTGTCTTGAGTTTCTGTTGTTTTGGAAAGCGATAAACAACTCAACTAATAATCCATGCAAGCGATTCTGAAGTCGGCAGGTTGATCTGGCCAGACATTTGCGCCTGCCATCACGCCATCGCGAGATGTGCTTTGGATCCTTGGATCCTCGGATCTCTCTTCCCAACCGATGCGGAAACCCTCGTGCAAGTCACCTCGGTTCCCTGGTTGAATATTTGCTTCCATCGGAGGGCTGTAGCCTCTGAAATTTGGCATGATTTTATGATGGAGCTGGGATAGAAATTGGGATCAGTGCCATTAGACACAGTAGTTCAGATCTAGACGCACTTTCATCTTTTCGTCAGCTGAAAGCGAATAGTATTCCTTGTTCACATTCAGGACCTTGTCAAGACAATCCTGTGATATGCCATGATTCTTGACTGGGATGGCTATAAAGCGTAAGTCGGATCTTGAAGAAACACTAATGTACCATAGAAAAATCCAACGTTCATGCAGGCCATTCGAATCTGCTGTGCTAGGGAACGCCGTGTAGGTTCGTCTTGGCTGAATGCATCCTCCAGATCACTGATTCATGTCCAAGCACCGTCAATTTTGTATAGAAAACTGCGACATTTCACCGTACATGATTGGAATGCTTTCGAATGCCCCATCACATACTGGCGTTGCCTCCGAGGACTGAGACATGGTTCAGGATGAAGTTTGGGATTAACGAGTACAATGTGTCCACTGCCAAATATTTGTTATAGCAGTAGTGTAGCAGAAATGTGCCAAAAAAACGGCAGAACGGCAGATGGCAGAATGGCAGAAATCGGCATTTTGAAATAGTTTTTGAGTATTTTTGAGCTTTCTGGAGTGGGAACTTCTTAGATAGTGGCAAAAATTATCTACATACATAAGCTACATTGACGCGACACCTCTGATGTCAACAGCGCATTGATGTTCCACCCTACTTCCATGCCTACCATGTATGTAAATACACCAGGTGATAGACCCTCTGTGATAGTTGTGAATTACCTGCTGAGCTTCAAAGCAGGAACTTCAAAAGAAACAAATAGCAAAGGTCAACCGTCTTGCAGAAAGTGACAAGAGCTATGACTTTCAAGAGAAGACTTCGTAAAGCCAAAAATATCCGTGTTTCTCTTTCACTGTAAGGCGTTGGAACTCTCTTAAGCGTAACCAAAGGATTCGACGTGTAGGGTAACACTCGGGCCACCGTTGGCTACGCTGACGGGACTAGATACTGGGAACTGAAGAGCACCACGAACAGATCGAGCCATCGCCTGCGAGCCACACACTAGAAAACAGAATCAATGTCATTGTAATTTGCAGCATGTGTAGACGAAGACCGACCACCAACGAACATCCTCCCTGTTCCCATCTCCACTTCGTCTCTGAGAACAGACGGTAGGTCACATCTTCTGTTTTCAAGTTTGACAGCCCCGATGGCGAGAAGGGAGTCTTTGCTTTTTTCCATGGCTGTTGCTTCCTCCAACTCTCCTATTTCGGAACCATCGTGCACAGCTTGTGCGTTATCATTCGGGCCATAAGAATGTGGCAACGCCTGAATAGTTGCTTGTGTGCTGGTGATGTGAATGCGGATTAAAATAGATAAAGAAGGAGGTGCAAGATCAAGAGCACGGATGAGAGTCTCATCGATCCAGTGAATGCAGTCTGATGAGAAGAAATCAGTATCCTCCCCAGCCTCTCAAAAAGGCGACAGTGAATGCATGAATAATACTTACCAGCGTTCCTGATTGACCAAATAAAAATAACACGGCGACAACTACTTTTTCCGTTGCGTACACGCCTGAAAGAATTCTAGGTTAAAACTATATAAACAGAGATCCAGTTGACTTACTCTATTATATTTAATAACGTCGGTAGTGTGTAGGAAACACCGGATCCACCTGAAAGTGGAACATACATGAGCAATGTTCATAGGAGATATCAGCGACTAACCAGCAATGAGCATGGTGGTATCGTATGAACCCAAATCGAAGGATGACCCGTAGGGCCCATCGACAAAGACTTTAACTTTATCACCCTTGAAGGCCGCTTCTTTCAGGCGGGCAGTGAACCCCTTCCTGACGTTGATGAAAAACACAACCTCTTTCCAGAAAGGAGCACTAGAACCGAGAGAGCGCTCCGCTATGCTGTCATGAGTAGGTTTTTCACCTTGTGGCTTCCTTTCCTGAAAAAGTTCGGAATCAAAACTTGCAATGGTGAATGGGTGAGCTTCGAATGGCAAGCGTGAGATGGATGGCATAATGAGATAGGCAGTTTGCCCAGGCGCCCAGTGGAAATGAGACGGACGATGGAACTTCAACCGAACAAAATCATCCGAGAGGAGTTCAGCGGTCGCATCTATCATGGATTCCGACCTGGATCCAAAGTTGAACACCACCAGTCGGAGGATGCGGATAAGGCGGTCAAATCCCCAGATTATGAAACAGGGGTAAATCCAGTAGGAGAATCTGACCAGCAGTTAGAGTTATTCTCCTTGCATGATTGATAAGACTCACGAAGCATCTTGTGTGTGGAAGTAAGCGCAGACGAGGAAAGTGCTGATGTCAACATTGTATGAATATCGCAAAATTAATAGACGTAGAATGCGCTCACAGAACCATAAAAAAATGAACATAGAAGAAAAGTTCGTAGGCTTGCACTCGGATGGGGCGAAGGGAGACAACACATAGAACGGCAAATGCAACCACGGCAATTATTCCGCATATGAGCCAAATCTCTTCGAGGTATGGCTGAAATCTGCGTCGGTTAGTATGTTGAATTCTTAAATGCATATGTTGCACGTACGGCACATGCCGAACGACCTCACTGCCTGTATGGACGCAGAGTAAGATGAAAACCACCCTGGACATCATACGATGAACATAGTTAAGCTTGAAAGTGAATCGTGTTATCAACAATCCACCATGACTTATTGTAAATACACTCGCCTTGTCATAGCTGATACCGGTGATTACTGCAGACAATAAGCAAGCAAGTCAAAATACGATTATACGAGCCGTACACGATACTATATTGTTCTTAGTTCCCAGTGCAGTGATCAGTGGGAACTGACTCGCGGCCAGCGTGCCTGAGCGGTTGCACCAGTACGCAGGGTTCAACTTGTGGCCCCCGAGGTCGGTTGCTAGGAATATTCTGTGAACATGCGAGAAGTATTGGCAGGTGACTTACTGTTGATAAATGCCCATACAAAAAGAAAAACGATGTATGCCATAGTCACAAACACCTCAGCCATGGTGAGGCTGTACGAGTCTCCGATTCGAAGTGTCCAGCGAAAGGCAATAACACGATATGCATTAGCAAGTGCCAAAGGGATGCGACGCCAGGAAAAGCCGCGACGACGGTGCAGATAAATTTGCTCTGGATGGGAGTTTAAGGCTGTTTGACTCCTTCTGGCAAGCTTGGAGTGAAAGTACGAAGTCCACTGAAAGATGGCGACAATAAAAATAAAGAGACCGATGCAATACCAAGCCTGAATAGGGTACAGCTTTTTTCTGGCTGCTCGCAGAGATTTGTTGGTTGGGCCCCCTGTCGATGCATATACTGGAAACATTTGACTATATATGACTGTAAGAGGGGAATCCAAAAGAACTTGGACCAAGGGGTCGTCGAAGGATTGCACTTTTATAGTCAAGCCTGGCATATGGCGAAAAGCAGAGCGCCAAATTACTACAACCTCGGATCAGGGAATACATTAGATTTGTACCTTTGTAACTTGAAAGGCGAAACCGAAGTATTGGATCTGTAGAGTCTGAATCAGCCTATCAAAGTTTCGACCCAGGTTCTTTCGTGCTCGTCAGTGCCTGGCGATAAAGATTCGGAGACAATGTCATACTTGAACTGGTGGACAGATTATGAAACGGTGTGTAGGTTCGCTACGGCGTGCGAAGGGGAAAGATAGACCGCTTGCGTTGCTTGTTCGATGGAATGTGTAACGGGGGCTCTGGTTATTGCTGAAGGACTATACATGAGCTACTTATACTGAGAGGAATGTCGGGTCGTCCGGGTATAGCTAATCCAAGTGGCTTGGTTTACGACCAGTGAAAGCGGTAGCGGAAGGGAGTGGTGTCGTACTTGACAGAATAGCGGGAGGGACATGAGAGTTATTGACAGGTTGAAGACAGTCGCGCTAAGAATGGAAAAATTGTGACGAAAAGAAGGGTTTAACGAGTGACAAGAATTGAAAGAGTAGGTACCAATGAAGGGGTGGGGCATCGTGCTTGACAGATGCTCACGCGACGGTCCAGGCGTGATAGCACCGACCGTCGTAGCTTAGTCATCATCTCGCCTTGCCATCGTGTGAGGCTTGAGGTCACTCCTCTCGAGTAGGCCCCTTGGCCCACTGACACTCCAACAACTAAAATGGGGATGCACTCTACGTGAAGACAGATTTGCTTGTGCATGACTCAGCTTAAAGAACGTGAGTAGCGGTAAATATTGAGTTTCCGCAAGTCTCAGGCGCGTGCTTCCGAAGTAAGACCAACTCAGGTTTACAGGGAACCCGTGAACAAACGCGTAAGGTACACAAAACAGTAGATACCCTAGATAAACCGACGAAATAAGGTTCAGCCACAACTGTAAAGTAGCGTCGAGCTCGTCATGTGACCACGAACTCCAATAGTAAAATATTGGGGATCCAGCTAAGTAGATATTGCCTGAAGCTTCGACTAATCGTGGCAGATATTCATCGATGGCAGTTATCCCATCCACATGAGGTTTTGGGTCGATTTTCTTGTTTAATGTTTGATTGAACGCGATCACGGTGTATCCTACGGCGTGCGATTAGTACTGTGCACGGAGTTAACAGACAATGTTCAAGAAGGTCCAGACGAGCTTCGATTCCTTTGACCTGGGCAGGAGTAAAAACTATCGGGGAGGGAGTTGTTTTCCTCCTCAGATATTCTACACCAGTTCACCCTGCAGTCTTCCAATCTTTGCATGTGCCATGGACACCCTCCAGCGCATCCATGCCCGTATACTTACATGTTCACGTGGCCTGGAATACCCCCGTTGGATTTTAGTGAACGAATCTAAGGCCATGTACATGGCGGTGAGTCGAAGTCCCACGATGTGACATGTGCGATATTACCTGCTTTCCTAAGAAGAACACTTCAGCTACTTACACTCAACCGGAAGATCCACTGACGTGCTGCTATAGAACCCGGCTATCAGGACCCCCTTGATCGCTGCCAAGCTCGATACTTGCACAAGCATACCCAGCGCCCTTTGCGTTCTCTTCCCTGACGATTCTCACTGCCTCTAAGCTTACTGTTACCTCACCACAGTAATTGATGTCCATCAATGCTCTGGCACGGTCCATCCAGCACGCAAGTTGTTGTACACGATCTCGATGTGTCCGAAGGCATTTCTCGCTTGTACGAAGGCAGATTTAACCTGTGCGTTGTTCGTCACATCCAGTCCAGTGGGAACACCAGGAGCTGGGTGAGTGGGTATTGACCGGCGAGGTCATCGAGGCCGGAGGGTTTGCGCAGTGCTGCGACTGCAATTTCACCGTTGCGTAAGACCTATTCCACCATCGTCCTGCAGAAACCAGTAGAGGGACTGGTAACCGCGAGTGGTTAACGACCAGCACAATGAGCAGTTAGACTGTCAAACTCACTTAACCAAACCGCGCCATGATAATCTGCTATTGTTGAAGCACAATTCCTATTACTATAGATTATAGTATTTCCCGAGCCACTCGACTGAGTCAATGATTGCTTCAAGCAGACCGGTCTTTTCTAGTGCTCTATCATGCAAATTCGTGCGAGCATTTATCAGAGTCAGGAAAAGCTTTCAAGGTTCTGAAGTGATGATTCGTGATAACTTATATGATAGGCGAAGGGTGATAAAGAAATAAGTTCCTGATCACACGCAAGTTGATTCATACGACATCAGTGAAACCAATAAAGTTACTTCTTCCGAGTTGATCGTTGTCTAGTAGTACATTGCCTTCAAGCGCTGATTGACATATTCCCCAGCCGTTATGGGTTCATACCTAGCGGGGCGCTCGGCAGACACACAACTTGCAATAGGCTACCCAACTGCCTCAGTTTCGATCTTCAGGAAATAAATAAGTGCGCACCTCGATGTTAACATCGTAATCAGTCCCAAAGAATAGGGGGATGGAATATCTGTCTACGCCATTCCTGTTGACAGCCCTGTGGACCGTGGACTTGAAAATATCATCTGTCAAATGTAACAGTGAGATGAAGCCGTACGACGCTGCGAGTACCACATACTTGTCCACCTAGTGAATTGGTCACCAAGGCTACATGAAATTCAATCATCAGAACGAAGAATCATACTAGTGGCAGAAGCGCTCACTTGATAACGAGCGTCCCCTCAATGGGTGGGGCATTGATCCATATCTTCTCAGAGTTGAGGACCTGGAGCGCTTGGATTCCAGGTTGTTGCCACAGTATTGTAAAACACTGTATGGTTGATGGGAATCATGGTGGGGTCCGTAAGTGATTCTATCGCACCTCAAAGCTAAAATGTTTAAATAACAATCAATATGGCTATGGGAAATATCAGAGGCGAATAACGCACTCTGTGTGAGCACCGATACCAACGACACGATCATCTACAGGGCCTGTTTGCGGTGGGTAGTGTAATGCATTCATAAGTGCAGCCGAGTTCCTCGTCTACGAGACATTCGATGAAAGGCCAGATGATTCAAAACCTTCATTCCGCACCTTATCGTCAAAATATCTCTCTGGTAGGTTTAAAGAAAGCGCAAAAAGCGGGAAGAGCATCTTTCCTACTGCTATTGCCGCATGGCTAATGAAGCTGTGAGTAATATTTCGCGAATAAGGCTGAAACACGCACTAGTATTTCAACATGGCTTCCCTATACCCTTCAGGGCGCTCGGGCCAAACATTAGCGCCCGCCATGGCACCATCATGCCGTTTCTCGTCATTGGCATTTGGTACGAGTTCTTCCCAGCTAAATTCGAAACCTTCATGATTGTCACCTGCGTTTCCGGGTTCGATATTCGCATCGAGAAGCGGGCTATATCCCCTGAAGTTGGTGACAAGGCTCTTATGATGGAGCTACTAGTCCAAAGATCGTTACGCCACTCATTAGCAACTATGAGGAAACAGGAGAGCGTGTATAACCAAACCTTCATCTTCTCCTCGATTGGAAGGCTGTAGTACTCTTTGCTGACTTCCAGCACGTCATCTATGCATTCTGGTGGTATCCCGTGGTTCTTGACTGCCAGTGCATGCAAAGTGACCCCGAGTCATTTCGATGTGTCTACAGAAGCTTACCATAGAAGAACCCAACATTCATACACGCATCGCGTATCTGCTGCGCAAGTGCTTTCCTCTCGCTTTCGTTCGGACTGGTTGCGGAAGAAAGATCGCTGAAGTAAGTCAGTAACGTAGTCTTGCCGAGTGATAGTATTTAGCAAACACACATCACAGGTATGTCCTGAAAAGCGCCATTCGTGGCGGAAGCTGACTCTGCTAAAGACATGATCGTTGAACAAGTTGTAGTAGGTACGTATCGGGAGTCGGAAAAGACTCGAACATGGGAAAGACGGAACAATTTCCAAGTTCCGCTGCTAAGATATAGTTGAGATAAGATAAAGTGCGATGCCGCGGACCTTGCCGCGGCGCCAAATGAATCCTTAAGTCTAGTTCTCGTACTTACGAGTCGCGACACCAGTTCTCTTATCGATGGGTGATCTTCAATGTTCATGGTCTGCAGTCACACTGACTCACATGACACCAGTGAGGCCAATAAGATTCCATTTGACTAGTAATACATTGCGTTCAGGTGTTGAACATTTTTTTCCCTTCAAGCACTGATCATTGCCTTCAAGCACCGAACATGGCCTTCAAGCGCATATTGACATATTCCCCAGCTATGATGGGCGCATACATCGCAGGGTGTTCGGCAGATACGCAACTTGCAATGGGCTGCCCAACTACATCAGTTTTTGATTTTCAAGGCATAAAGAGGCGCGCACCTTAATGTTGACATCGTAATCAGTCCCAAAGAACATGGGGATAGAATATTGGTCTACGCCATTCCTATTGATGGCCCTATGGGTAGGGGACTTGAAAACATTATCTATCAAATTGAACAGTGAGATGAAGCCGAATGACACTACGACCGCAACGTACTTGTCCACCGAGCGAATTGATCACCAAGGCTGTACAAGAAATTAAACCATGAGATCGCAGAAGTTCGCAGAGGTGCTCACTTGATAAGAATCGTTCCATCGATGGGTGGAACATTAGTCCATTTTTTCTCGGAACTGAGGACCTCGAGCTCGATCCCCGGGTCTTGCCACAGTATGGTAAAACACTGCATGATTGACGTGAATTATGGGGAAATCTATAGGTAGATACATCGCACCTGGAAGCTAGATGTTTAGATAACAATCAATATGTATGCCCATAAGGACGATATCAAATGTGAAGAACCTACTTTGTGTGAGCACCGATACCGATGACAGGGTCATCTAAAGAGCCTGTTTGTGGCGGGAGATGGACTCATACATGCAGCCGATTCCCTTGTCTGTGAGATATGTGATGAAAGACCAGATACGATCTAAGTCCTTCATTCCGCACCTTATCATCAAAACATTCCTCTGGCAAGTCCAAAGAAAGCGCAAAAAGTGGAAAGAGAACCTTGCCTACCGCAATTGACGCATGGCTAGTGAAGTCATGAGTAATATTTCAAGGATCAGGTGGAAATATGCACTAGTATATCAACATGGCTTCCCTAAACCCATCTGGACGTTCGGGCCAAACATTGGCGCCCGCCAGGACACCATCAGTTTCGAGTTCTTCCCAGCCAATGTCGAATCCTTCGTGCATGTCGCCGGAGTTTCCAGGTTCGATGTTCCCATCGAGAAGCGGGCTGTATCCTCTGAAGTTGGCGGCATGCTTGTGATAGAGCTATGCGACGACCGTTGCGCTATTCATGAGCAACTCTGACCACAACGGAGAGCGTGCATGTCCAAACCTTCATCTTTTCCTCGACTGGAAGGCTAAAGTACTCTTTTATCGCTTTCAGCGCATTATCCATGCATTCTGGTGATATCCCGTGGTTCTTGACTGCCAGTGCATGCAAAGTGAATCCGATGTTGCAAGAGTCGTTTTGATAAGTTTACAGAAGCTTACCGTAGAAGAACCCCGCGTTCATACATGCATCACGTATCTGATCGGCAAGTGCTTTCCTCTCGCTCTCGTTCGGACTCGTTGCACGAGAAAGATCGCTGTAATGAAGTCAGCAAGGTCTTGCTGAGTGAACGAAATCAGCCAACAGACATTACAGGTATATCTTGAAAATCGCTCTTTATGGCGGAAGCTGATTCTGTTAAAGACATGATTGTAATTGAAAATATTGTGTAATAACCTGCAGCTAATTTATGTTGGGTCGAGTTGGATCATGGGGCCTGCGGACCTCGTGTTTATCTATAATTACATTATATTACTGCACCGTGTCTGTTCAAGCCTCATGGACTGGCAGCACTCACCGCGACTTGATTCCCTTCTATGATTCTGTGCTTTCAAGTTGCACCTTCCAAGTATCCTGTGAGGGAGATTATCATGATTTGTACCGGAGACATTGCGTACCTTTTGTTTGTCCATTTCGCGGCCCGGGCGCCAATGTTAAGGAGTTAGAGTGGCTACCACATGCATAATTAAATGTAACATGTCTTACGTTGGACTTGTGACCAAGTCTAATGCCTGACAGTCCCGCGGGAAATATAACTCGGTTGACTTAGATCTGGATATCATGATTTAGTAGCGAAAGATATTAGGAGATTAACAACTAGATGCAACAATGAAAATACTTGTCCGTGTGCCGCATCTCTATCGATGACCATCGGTGTCTGGAACAGATGCACAGTAGATGGACAAAATGCAACGAGTCAGCCTGAACAGTCTCAATGCGCTTCGCCATCTCGTCAAGCCATTCCAGCTGCTGAGCAACAATCAATGTCTGCACAGAAATTCAGCGATCGAAGAAATAACTCCAAGCGAGAATACCTATTTGTTCCTTACCGCACCTACTTCAGTATCATGAGCAGCGTGAGTAGAGATGAGTCTCTGGAGTTCCGTTAATTCGTCGTTGTCCCGTTAATAGCGACGTTTACGCAGGGAACGGAGATAGAGGAGTGCACCTGCACCCGATCCCGAAGAGCATGCGAGATCACGGATGGGGCGGCGGCGACACGCAGAGGAACGTGGCTATGTACCGCATATCAAAGGTCTGAGAGCAAATAGGTCAGGAGGACACGAACTTGCGTACCGGTACGTGCTTCACGACGCCACACGACATATACGTATTCCACCTCTAACGACGGAAAGAGCTTCTGTCACATTCAAGGAACTGTGTGTCTAAATATTGAAACCCCAAACAAAAAAAAAATGCAGTGTCATAGAAAACCTCTCGCGAGGCTAGCGAGCTATGGCCGTTGTAACTTGTCAAGCAGGGCTGGACGTGTAGCATTTCTATCGATGGTACAATATGATTGAACAGTTGACAAATACAACACGTACGTTCATTAACGACTGTCCAGCTGCGACTGAAGAACCACGATCGCCCCATACCTTCTGTAACTGTTCAAATCTAATTTGCGACACATAAGAGCCCTGAGCTAGAGTAGACAACGCGTTTACACTCACAATTAATGCACAATATTATTGGTATATAGAACTCGAAAAAATACTTATTTTGACGGAATATGATGATACTGTAAAACGTTCCCGCCATCGAGAATCGAGATGTATGCACCATTGGTTGTCGTGCGTGACAAAGCGTGACAAAATTGTCCATTTGTTCAAGTTGTCCATTTTGCATCGCTCGCAGATTGCCTCTGGTCGACTCAGTTTTAAGCAAACCGCTGCGGAATTTGGACACCCGTGTAGGCAAAACCTTCATGCACATACTGTAGAAAGACCGAACAGAATGTTGCATAGTTCGCGATAGTTGACCCGAGTTGACTGTTTATCACAATTATACAAATATGGTCGAATCAATATAATCGAGCCACAATGATATCCGGAGATAAACCTTTGATCCGACGTTCATTGCGCCGGAATAGCCTCATTCTTGTATCTCCCTTATTGCAGGCATTTTCATTGTAGCCTATTGTACGGCCCCATAGATAGCCGCCCGTTGCAGTTTTATTATACGAGGGGAGCAGACCAATGCATCGCATTCACCATCTTGGTCTCAGTCTTGATTGGACCCATGACCGTTTTACCGGTCTTAACATCCCATACTCCGTAAGCCTGATCCGCTAACCAAATGGCTCACCATTTGCACTCTAGCTCACCACACAGCCATAGTGCAGTCCAATCCATTTAATGAGTGGCCCTGACCTTGTGCAAGAAAGAGCCGAAGTGAGCTGCGAGGGCGGGTGGGCAATCTGGCAGCCACAGGTAGGTACCAACAACCCGGGCTCAATAAAGAAGAAGTTTAACTAGTGCTGGTAAGGTATAATGTAGGCTGCGAGGAATTGAGAGACAACGAAGGGCGGTGAGTGGTGGGTAGGGAAAACAAAAGGCAGAACGCAGCAGGCGGGCTGGAGCCTGCTGAAGTGGGGCGCGAGCACGGTGTGGACCGTGTGGTACGGAGACAAGAGAGGTCACGTGCCGCACTACCGTTGACACAAAGTCCTTATTCTAGCCCTACACTCGTACCTCGTTTCATGGTGCACATACAGTACACTATCTCATAATGCATAACGTCGGAACCACAAAATCTTTATGCATTATGAGATGTATGCATTAGGACATATGTCACATTATGTGACAGATTGTGACTCCGCCCAAAGGTGTGACACATCTACAGTGTCTACTTAACGAAAATAAGAGTCGATTGTAGTCTGCGTTCCGTGAAGGAGTTCCTCGCGTCGTAAGTAAGCTTGAAAAAGACGGATTTGCTTCACGAAGTCCAGTGGAGCTGTGGAGTCAGCATTTCCGAACTGGAGGCGGCCTCCTTTGAGCTGCTGACACAGCACAAGCGTTGAGGGTCGTCTTCCCACCTCAATTACCTGGCCTGCTTTCTCTGCCATCTCCTGTTTCACCACAGTAACGATGGCTTCATCCCCACCTTCAAAGGACTCTCCAGCCTGAGCTTGCTATTCTTCGGCTGGCTCGAGAAACTCATCTACAGATGGCGGTTCACCAAAAATGCGATTACGAGTCTTCAAATCTTGGATAGAGGTGGCGACTTCATCCTCGAGGGCTGTGAGTTGAACAAGCGGAGACCGGCGTGCGGGAATTCGGATCTTCAGACCTGTTTGGCGGGAGGCAGCTTGTGCAAGCTCTTCGACTGCGCTTGTGGAGTTTCCTTGGCTGTCTTTGATAGGGTGGAGGCTTGTCTCGTGGTTTTCGTTTGTCCGCAACCATGTATGTGGAATAAGGTGGAATGAGTTCCTTCACAATGTACATAGCCCCAGTACACTAGAAAATATTGAACCGGTTACCGAACACGACCAAGGCTTGAAGACCCAACCAGCCAAAAGTACTATCTCATAATGTATAATGACCATGCAAGTCTATGCATTATGGGACAATTTCTCACTGCTCCACAGTGGGACCGTCCAAAATGTTATGCATTATGAGATAGTGTACTGTATCTAAGTCACTGAGTATAACTCACGGTAAGCACAGTTCAGGCCTCCACACATGGCAAGGATACTCTCAAACGAGGGGGATGATCTGAACGCTGAGACAGTGGATATTTTACTCCGAGTGGTGGAAGCTGGGCAGCGTTTGTTTTGGTCGTCTACTAGTAAAGTACGTCCAACGTGCTTGCTAATATGTGTGTAAGTACCCGGCACCCTATGATCATCTTATTATTTCCCGTGGACTACCTCCGTAGTTGTGACACACATTCCGTCTGACGCACTTGCTCTCCACATTGTCTTCCGGACTGGATTTGGATGTAATGTGCTTCCTTGGGTTGCTGCGCAATGCCCAGAACTCGTAGCTTACCAGCACAAGCACAGGCATGGGCGCAGCACCGGTCTTCAAGCAACTTCCGGCTCCGTCATCATCCCTGTGGCGATATCTGTCTGTTATGGGATCCGTTAAAGTTTCTTCTAAGCTTTTTTGTTCAAGGTTGTTGTTTTCAATGGCAGTATCCCAGTAATAGTAACGGCTACTATTTAGCGCCATCGTGCGTATATGCCATGATCATATGATGGATGTATATTAACAACCCTCAGTACGCAGTAGCATGAGAGGCAGTGTCAAAAGACATCGTGTTCAAGCTGGATTCCACTGGTAACTTTGAATATTAAATTATTTGGGTGCAAACCTGATCAATAAACTGATCTTTTCCATCGCACCAACAACTTGAGGCTGAGTGACTTACACGTCTGACCCTTAGATGAATGGAGTCTAACTCGACACGAAACGTCATGGAAGTCACTCCCTGGGGTGCCACCGATTGCACAGGAATACTTAGTACTATGGAGCTCACGCGCTGAGCGCTCACTGACACGACTCGTTGAAGTGCGCAAACTCTGATCCACAAACACATTTCAACCTCCGATGCGGCACACTAGACCATAATGAATTAGTCCCGTGATGTTTCCTCTCTCATTCAATCAATCACCATCGTCGCGCTTTTCAACGCCTCATTCTCACCCATTGCAGATGCCCGAGGTAGCCCGAGGTATGCTATTTTTTGGACAGTTCTGAATCAAATGTCGGCGCACTACTGACTCCCTGACAGGTCCGGAAGGAGCGATGGTAGAGACAGTGCCAGCACACCGTGATCATGAAATGCAAACTGTATTTTTCAATGTTTTAAGTTTGTTTCCCCGTGAGAGAGCGCACGCCACAGCCAATCCAGCTGGGTAAATACCCACCAGTGTCAGCATGACAGACATCGACAAGATGGGAGAAGCGTTCTTTAATTGAATCTGGATGGGATGAGGAGAGTACTGACGCACACACAACCCTAGGCTGCCTAGTCTTTGACTATTCTACTTGTACAGTCTTCAATCCAACTTGTACGCCACACCATCGCCACACCAACGGAAATCCCGGCATTCTGATTCAGGACCCCTCACACCAAAGCTTCTTCATTGCAGTTCTAGTGCTGTGTATGACATTTGAAATGATGTGATCATGAAGCGAACTTTGTCCTCGATGATAATCTGGCAAGGAAACGCAAGTCGAAAACCTAACATCCGTTGACAACTTTCGCCCCTCCGATACACTCCTCCGGAAAAGGCGTGGATCACCAAAAAAAGTTAAGAACACCGAGGTATATAATTACACGGTCTTTAAGATGGATTCCAGTGTTGATAATTCGACTTCTGGGCACACCTCTATACTCTCTGGAGTTCCATCATGCTGATTTTGCAGTCACTCCTAGCTTTGTTGAGAGCCTACTATGACTTCGTGGATATCAGCCCATTGTACAGGCATGCAGCGCCAACAGTGACTTTGGACACTGCTACGGTCACTGGTGTCGCATCAGGTTCTGTAAACGAGTGGCTTGGGATTCCCTTCGCACTACCTCCGTGAGTGCTTAGCGGCCCACCGTTCGAGATGGCTAATGTAGCTTTCTTGATTCAGGACAGGAAATCTCCGATTCCAGCTACCTCAACCTATTCCGTCGTATAACACGAGCTTTTCAGCGACGGCATATGGTCCTGCTTGTCCTCAACAACCTCCAACAATACCCATTCCTCCCGGCTTGCCTGCTGAAACTATCGACTATGTCACGAGCGCGATATACAACACTCTCGTCCCCAGTTCTGAAGACTGTAAGTCTGATGCGACAACAAATGTATCGGTGTTGAACGCACTATATTGCAAGGCTTGACTGTGAACGTCGTCGCACCCGCGAATGCAACTCCAGGATCAAACCTCCCTGTTGTGATCGTAAGTTTCAAATATTATCAGCGCTATGCAAATTATGAGATGCGCCTAGTGGATCTACGGAGGAGGTTACGAGACCGGAGGTACCAGTAGGTCAGTAGTGGCAGTTCCTTGCTGCCCAAACGCATGAACAAAGATGGTAATAGTCTCTTAGTTATAATGGATCCGTCATCATCAACAAGGCAATCGGTCTGAATGTGCCTGCAATATATGTGAGCATGAATTACCGGTGAGTTCCAAGTTTTCAAGACTGTCAACATGTTCTAACGAATATCTACTCAGCTTGACAGGTGGGGTGACCGCAATTGAGATATGATCAAGACGATTGATCCGTGATTATCAGCTTTTGGATTCCTCGCATCTAAAGAAGTCAAAGAAGCTGGAGTAGGAAACCTGGGAATGCAAGATCGTGAGTAGAATATGATCGGTTTATGGTGCCGAGTTATGATGCCACATTTAATTACAGAGCGACAAGCGATGAGATGGGTCCAAAAGTATATCAGTGCGTTTGGTGGTGATCCCACGAAAGTAACTATGTATGCGTGCCACTCGGTCTCCAAGAATTTGGCTAATCTTATGACTTCAGTTGGGGTGAAAGCGCTGGTGCATGGTCTGTTGGGCTTCATATGATCACCAATGGAGGAAATCCAGAGGGACTTTTTCGGGCTGCATTCATGGAAAGTGGGTCGCCAATCCCGATCGGTGATATCACTCATGGACAAGGATACTACGATTTTATCGTGGACCAAACCGGATGCGCCGGATCCTCGGACACGCTACAATGTCTGCGAGAGGTTCCATACGACACACTCATGAACGCTACTAAAAACACCCCAAATCTCTTCTCGTACCAAGTGAGTAAGCCCATGGAGAGTGCACGAAGTGCTGATCCCTATTGCAGAGCTTAGCAATTGCCTGGTTGCCTCGGGTAGATGGTGTATTCCTGACGGCTGATCCACAACAACTAGTCTTACAAGGCTCCGTCGCGGATATCCCATTTGTTACCGGAGATTGTGATGATGAAGGAACTCTCTTTTCATTCTCTACCCTCAATATTACGTCAGTCTATCATCATATCATTTTAACTACGCCGATTTCTTATACCAATTTTCAGCACGGACGCTCAACTTGCAGAGTATCTTCAGACGTACTGGTTCCCGGGTGCCCCAGCTGCTACAATCCAGCAACTGTTGTTGGACTACCCACAGGGTCCCACTCAAGGCTCCCCATATGATACGGGAGACCTCAATGAATTAAGCGCACAATTTAAACGTATCGCGTCAATCCAGGGGGACGCAGCATTCCAGGCGCCGCGCCGCTTTTTCTTGCAGCAACGCTCCGGCCTCCAGAACACATGGGCATTCTGTGAGTAGGATTCGGCACCTTGTAATTTATAAGCAGCTTCTAATATCTTATCCAGTGAGCAAGCGTTTGAAGTTGGTTCCTATACTGGGATCGGTGAGTCCCGTGGAAAGAACGTCCCTATCCTATGACACTAACGATCTTTATCTGCAAGTTCCACACATCTGATTTACTTAATGTTTACGGCGGTCACGACATGGCATCGTACCTTGTTCGCTTTGTCACTAACCTTGACCCAAATGGGTCCGGAACTCTCGCATGGCCTAAATGGACCACCAGCGCACCAAACCTCCTCACTTTCCTGGATGGTCTGATCCCTCAGGAGATTACACAGGACACATATCGTGCTGACGCAATTGCCTACATGATCAATGTGAACCTGAACTACACGCGATGAAAGAGTTTCTTCATTCCTTATCTAATGTTTATAATGTATCTTCATTTCTGTAAGTTGAAATGTACGACATGTTCATCTACTATACAATCTACTGCAAAATAACTCATGACTCAGGTATATAGCATGTATTCTTATTTCTGGCTAATCCGCACTCACTACGATGATTTTATAATTCTGTAATCAGTTCCAATTTTTACATAATCACTACAATAGCTCAGGTTTGACTAGTAGAACAATGTCTTCAAGCACTGATTGACATATTCCCCAGCTGTCATGGGTTCATACCTAGCGGGGCGCTCAGCAGATACGCAAGTTGCAATAGGCTACCCGACCTCAGTTTTCGACTGTCAGGCAATACAGAAGTGCGCACCTCGATGATAACATTGTCATCGCTCCCAAAAAACAGGGGAATGGAATAGCGGTCTACATCGTTCCTATTGACGACCCTGTGGACAGTGGACTTGAAAACATCATCTGTCAAATTGCACAATCAGAAGAAACTTAAATAACGCTGCCAGCGTGACATACTTGTCCACCTAGCGAATTGATCACCAATGCTGTTCATGGAATTCAACCATCAGAATGAAGAGTGATAGCAGAAGTGCTCACTTGATAACAAGCGTTCCCTCAATGGGTGTGGCATCAATCCATTTCTTGTTGGAATTGAGGACCTGGAGTGCTTGGATTCCCGGTTGTTGCCACAGTATTGTAAAGCACTGCATGATCGATGTGGGAATCACGGCGAAAGTCCGCAGGTAAATATATCACACCTGGAAACTACATGTTTATTTGGCAATTAATATGTATGGCTATAAGGAAAACATCAACGGTGAAGAACCCACTCTGTGTGCGCACCGATACCGACAACAGGATCATCATCAACGAGGCCTATTTGTGGCTGGTAATGACCTGCATTCATACGTGTAGCCGAGTTCCTCGTCTAGTACGAGGTAGTCGATGAAAATCTAGATGATCCGCAAACCTCATTCCGCACCTTATCGTTGAAATATTCCTTTGGCAAGTCCAAAGAAAGCGCAAAAAGTGGGAAGAGCATCTTGCCTACTGCAATTGCCGCATGGCTAATGAAGTCATGAGTAATGTTTCTAGGATCAGGTGGAATCACGTACTAGTATGTCAACATGGCTTCCCTAAATCTTTCAGGACATTTGGGCCAGGCATTGGCGCCCGTCATGGCATTAACCTTTAGTTCGAGTTCTTCCCAGACAATGCTGAATCCTTCACGCATGTCACCAGAGTTTCCAGGTTCTGCATTCCCATCGAGAACCGGACTGTATCCTACGAAGTTGCCGACATTCCTGTGATAGAGCTATACAATGACCGTCACTATTCATGAGCAACTCTGATCACGATGGAGAGCGTGCATGCCCGAACCTTCATCTTTTCCTCGACTGAAAGGTCAAAGTATTCTTTGATCGCTTTCAGCACGTCATCTATGCATTCTGGTGATATCCCATGGTTCTTGACTGCCAGTGCATACAAAGTGATACCAATGTTGCAACTTGAAGAGTCATTTTGACAAGTCTACAGAAGCTTACCGTAGAAGAACCCCACATTGATACATGCATCGCGTATCTGGTGCGCAAGTGCTTTTCTCTCGCTATCGTTCGGGCTCGTTGCACAAGAAAGATCGCTGAAATAAGTCAGGAAAGTTTTGCCGAATGAGCGTATTTCACCAAACAGACATCACAGGTATGTCTTGAAAAGCGTCATCGGTGGCGAAAGCTGAACCTGCTAAAGACATGCAGATCGTAGTTGAACAAGCTGAGGTAGCACGCGATCAGGCTTGCCTAGCAAACTCCCGTGACGTTGTATCACGACTGCATAACTGCAGTAAAGGCATCTGCCGAACGGTCACACTGATACACATCTCTTTGCAAGCCGAACTGTAGTAGCGGCCGTGACTTTTGACATTTGAGTAATATTATATAAGCTAGTACTAAGCGTCCTCAAATTTTCTCTTCAACCATAGCTTGGTCAAGGCGTAGTAAGTGCGTCTGGACTCCGCTAGCTTCATAATAATGCGTGCCACCACTCCAATTACTTCTCGTCCTCTTGACCTAGTCTATTTTACCTTTTTCCTGGTGGGTAAATTCGGCAGATTCACCTAATATCCTACACATGATATTTGACAAATAGGTCCATATACCCGCAACACTGCTGATTGACTTGCAAGCGCTGTACTGTCCTTCGTTCACACCGGATTTCATACGCGCCCTCCCGCGATTCTATGTTCAGATGTCAAACGACCCATTAATCGGAGGTGTCTTGGACTTGTTGGGTGATAGCAAGCATTTCATTTGGTTCAAGACCTTCCTTGTAATAGAAGCGTAGGGGCCCTCCTGATGATACTTATCACACACTAAAATATGTCCATCTAGTCTTTTTCAACTTCCCGTCTTCGTGCTCGGAGCACGAGGCCTCTGGCGAGGTGAGACCTCTGAGTTATAACTGCTCGGAACGCATGTTTCTAAAGAGTAATCAGATTCGCGATCCATCTATGTGCTTCTGCTCATCTATGCCGCATCTACCGTCACCACAATTTTGCCATGCCTGTCTGTTTTGATGTCGACGCCTATCACCACTGCGCAGACCATAACTGACAATGTAGTCTCAGTAACAACATTCCAACGCCTCATCTTATTATCAAGCTACATTCCATTCTTCATCATACCTGTCATCATGACGGTGGACATGGCGTTTCGCATATTGAAGTTGACCACCATAGGGATAGACGCCACTGATGGTAAGAAGTCGTCGTAATACAGTCAGTCTCCTTTCCAGCTATAGCTTTTGTCCACCTCAATGATACTCGTGAATTTTTGAACCAGTTCTTGTCCGGTTAGTGCTGGTTATAACGCGTCGCGAGATACAAACCATTCAGCCGCTAATACACCCAAATAATTTAATTTAACCAGTGGAATCCAGCTTGAACACCCCTCGGTATTTAGTAACTTAATAGACTGCAGCCCGACGTGGCAGCTACTGTGTACTGAGCACTGGACTGTTGACCTCTATTCCGCCACACGCATCCTTTTAGCTTGTAACTCTGCTTCAGATTAGAATCAGAGAAATCTATTCTATGATCCTGTGAGCATATACCACAGTATCAAAATAGTCTATTCAGAATCTTTACTTTTTGCTAATTGAAGGAGCAGTAGGCATTTTCATCGTAAATGTAACATCGTGACTCATTTGTGACCAAGTGACCAGCTGTGACCAAGTGCAGGCAGCGAAACAAACAGAGTTCAAACACTGCAGTTTCGACGACCGTTTTCGACAATTGTATGGTTACTAGCAGTAGAATTACTAAAAGTAATATGTGTACCAATCAAGTCAATTTTGCAGTTTCTAGTTCGGCCATTATGGTGTCCGGAAGGACACCATGATCTCGATATTGCTTTGAAGCCCATGCTGCCTGCTTCCCATTGAGGCCTTTGTGGTAGGCATCCATGAATCTTAGTGAGCGTGTGTCAAAAGGATCAATATTAAGCAAAATCGAGCCAAAAATATACTTGCCGACGAATAGTGGAATAGACTCGAGAACGGCGAGAAAATTCCGTTCAAAATCAGCCTCTTTGGATGATACCGGAAGTTCACGATACACGCGCTTTGAATAACCCCAACACTGTTCAATGAAATTCAGCTCGCAGTGAATTTTCGGAAAGAATATCACACGAAAGCCCCTAGCTTCACATGCAATCTCGAGTAACGACCCTACGTTTACAAAATAAGGCTCATTGTAGAGTATGCTTCGGCAACAACAGCGATTGATACTCTTCTTGCACTGAAATTTTGGACATTCAGCTCGGACCTTTGAGACATCAGCGCGACCTCGTTCATGGAGGATGACGGCCATCCCTGTGAAGACTCCAGCAAGTTCGTGGCCTTCTGGGTAGTACAAAGATTGGGGTGAGCCATCCGCAAATGTAGCATCGCACATCCTGACCTTCACCTTCTTTATCTCCGAGTCCGCTGTGTGAATAAACAATAAACTGGCTTCCCATTCTCATCCACTACATCCATCTCCACTCCCCAGTTCTTTGGCCGCCTACCTTCGCCCCAATCACTTCCATCCCATTCCTTTCCATAACTTGGGCATCTTGCGAGCGGACAATGCATCGTCGGCATGTTTGAGGTGAGTGATTGCGTTGTCAAACATTCTCCTGCTCACTGAGCTTTCTCCATTTTTGACCAGCAGTGGAATCTTGTTTGCTATGTGTGAGGATCTTTCGTGGCATGGCAGAGTGGATAATAGACAGTACAAGTAGCCAATTTGTTTTGTTTTGTTTTAGACCTAATATTTGCACGTTCTGTCACGTTGGGCGTCTATGACATGTCCGTTTTGGACATTGTGCACTTCGCCGACACTGTAATGCCTACTCGTCCCTCAATTTATCGAATTAGATCATGAAAATTACATGGGCATATTGCTACAGACTTGGTGCACAGAATCATAGAATGAATTTCATTCAGACGTCTTACACGATGAGTTAGAGGCAAACCAAAGGAAATGTCACACTAAGTCACGTGATGGACCGGTGTATGAATGAGGCCTATCTTATATCGATCGGCTGGCGGATGACCTGCTCTGCATTATCTTCAAGTTGATCTGTGAAGAAGAAGACCAAGCTGTCTTTCACGATTCTTCCCAACAAAAATTGAATGGTAGACATTGGGATGATTGGGGAGGTGCACAGGTTCGTGTCATATTGATGCATCGATTGCTGCAATTGTAGCGCACCCATGATGCATCAATTGCTGCAACTAATGCCACTTCCCCTTGTGATGATGCATCAATTTGATGCATCCCCCTCTAGTACTTTCAGACCAGCTGATGCATTCCACGTTCTATTCGAAGTCAAAGCCTCGCCTGCCATTCGAAGTCCCAGTCCCGCCATCAAGAAATCC